>WAAE01023800.1:32671-52728 GCA_013400495.1 Nicator chloris
AAGGATTAAACGTGTAGTGGGGGGTGGGGTGCTGGGGGGGGGGGGGGTCAAAATCTAGTCTCTCAGTTTCCAGCCTAAACTCAGCCTTGTCCTCCAAACCCTGGTAGCTCCCCTCAGTCTCATTCTCCGCGATCACGCCTCCACCGGTTAAAATAAATAAATAAATAAATAAATAAATAAATAAATTTAACTTCTTTTAAAAAAATAACTCCCTTAAGGATTAAAGCGACAGGTGATCCTTCCCTGGTGAAAGAGATTCGCGTCCTCTGGCAATGCGAGGAGACAGCAAAAAAAATCCACTCAGTTTAAAGATTTTTTTTTNCTGTGAATCCTGTCAAGGCTGAGGCAGGAAGGAGAGGACTCTCCGGCAGCCCAGGCAAGCAACGTTTGCGGCGGGGAAGCCCTGGAAGCGCTGTGAGGATCAGCGGCTCTCAAGCAAATGGTTTTATCGTCTTTCCTCTGCTGCGCTTCCGTCACCTGAAATACTCAAACAGCGCTGCAGTCCTGGGGTGCCTTTCCCTGGGGAGATTAGTAGGAGTTCCGAGCAAGACTGGGAGGTGAATATATTTATTCAGTACTTTCAGATCTGGTTTATAGCAAAAAGAAAGGAGCCCCCAGCAGCACTTCAGCGCTCGCCAGTTTACCTTCCCAGAGGCTAGCCCTTCTCCGCGGCCGCGGGGAAGCCGGCGTCCGGAGGGGGTGTCCCGCGGATGGCCGTGCATGAGGCGGCGAAGGAAGTCTATCTTCCCGTGCCCCTCTCATCGCTTCTTCGGCGCTACCTCCGCCGCCACCGCGGCGAGGTGTATGTGTGTCCCGCCCCTCCGGCTTGGCCGCCGTTTCACGCGGGCTCAGCGGCCCCGCTGAGCTCGCCCCATGCGCCCGCTCCCTCTCTGCTGCCTTCCTGAGCCAGCCACCCTCTTTGCCGCGTATAGATTGATAGAGAGATTTATATTATTATCATTAGTATGATGATGAGATGATGGTGATGATGATGATTTGAGCCAAATTCCGCTCAGGGCCAGGGGGGGAGTTGGCAGCAGGTGTAGGAAGGCTCTATCTCCGCAAAGGAGCATGCTCAACGCTCTCAGGCATGCTCCTTCAGCGGGGAGGGAGCCAGAGCTGGGCTGGGGGGCGGGGGGGGACCAGAATCCTCCCAGCTCGCACCGTCCTAATGCAAAGTTTGATCGTACCAGCGGCCCCCGGGCCGCGGCCCGGCATCCCAGCGCCGCTGCCTCAGCTTCACTCGGCTGCGGGAACCGGACGCCGCGCTGGGGGCGAGTCGTGAGGGAGGGTGGAGGGGAGAAGGGTTTCCCCGTCGCTCCAGGCGGCAAGGGGAGGAGAAAGAGGAAGAAGAGGAGATGCCCAGGCCAGAATGGCTTCAGAGCCAACTTCTACCGGGAAAGCCGCGGGTCAGTTGCCGCTTCCAACCAGCCGTCCCCGGCGCTGCCTCCAGTGCTCATGCAAAGCCGAGAGCACACGGGCAGTACCATCAGCATTCCCATCATCACCACCACTGTTATTATTAATACTATCATGACGATGCGGTGGGCCGCGCAGGCGGAAGGGAAGCCGCCGCGCTCGGCCGGGGCAGCCGCCCTCCCGCGCTTCCCCCGCCGCGGGGCGGCTGCGCCCGGCTTGGCGCCCCCGGCCCGGGCTGCGGGAGCCCCGTGCGGCCCCGTGCGGCCCCCGCCCCCGCGGCCGAGAGGGCAGCACGGGATCCAACCCCAGCCACAGCGACGGCACCCGCCGGGTCGCCTACCTTGAGCTCCTCCGTGTCCAGGTTTGCAGATCTGTCCATAGAGCGAAACTGAACGGAGCGGACTGGAAACTACGGAAGTTGTGCCAAAAAATAAAGAAGAACAAAGAGGGGGAGGGGGGGANAAGCTCAGAAACCGGCGAATCGCTGTATCCCGAGAAAAAATCCTTCTTCCCTGGACAGCATCATGCAGCAAATTTCAAGCAAATGTGTTCAAACTGAAGAGAACAGTCTATGATAAGAGCCTTCCTCCGTCATGCTACCAGAGTAGTCTGGTAGCTAATTTAGCACCCTGTGAGCGCAAGACATTAGCGATGAACAATTTCGCTGGCAAGATAACAAAATCCCCCAAGTCCTGCATAGGCTCAAAAATTGTTTTGCAGCTAAAGATAGTCTAGCAGTAATAATAATAGTAATGTATATACACACACACACATAGATATAATAAAAGAAAGTCTGTAGGGTATGATCTTCTTTGAAGGTTATGCTGGAAGAGTTGTGAGGAAAACAGGAGGTGGATCTCTTGCAGAAGAGAAGGGAGAGAGAGGCAGAGATTTCCCTCTCCGTCCCTGTTTTACTGTCCTTCTCCGCCAGGTGACTGACTTCTCTCCTCTCGGCTCGCGGGGGGATTTCTCCAGCTCTGGAACAGCGGCGTTTCCTCCCCGACCGAGCAGCCCCGGCTCTCAGCGCCGCCCTCCCAGCTCCCCGCGGCCCCTCCGCCTCCCCCGGCCGCTGCCACACGGTCCCAAAGGCTCCTCTCGCTGGTCCCCGGGGGGTTTGAATAGCAGGCGCAGTGGCCAGTGTAAAAGCCAGTACTGCTTTGTACCTGTTTTGTAACTGCTTTGTATGGTATTCATGCATCATTCCGTATCAAAATGAAAATATATATTTATATCTGCAGGTGCGTCTGAATTAACAAGGTGGCGTGGAACTTCTCAGTCTTTGGCTTGCAGTGCACAGTTTTGTGCAGCTGTTGAGTGTATCATTGATGGGATGCAGCTGTGATCGAGCAGCCTTCCTGATGGCACGTGGATTAAATCTGAGACTTTCTCAGGGTGTTACTTTTACTGATCCCCTTTTCCAAAGGATTCACTGTCTTCTCAGATCACTCCAAAGAGAACCAAAATTAGATTTAAAAATTCATATTCCTCTGCGCCAAGATTTTATCACAGTCCTTTTTCGTAAATCTGTCACTTGCAGTTTTGGAGAAGATTTTTGTGATTTTTGGCCTCCTACTGTCAGTCGTTCATGAACGACTGTCAGTTTATGAACTCCATTAATGGCAAATTCGGAATTATCACTTTCTAGTACTATCCCCTGCTTTAGACAGTGCTTTAAATAGGATTAATACTCCTGATTATTTGACTTAAGTAGACAGACCTAATAGCTCAAAGTGTACTCTCCGTTTCCGGTTCAATATAGATTTGTTTGCAGCTTCCACCACTTCAAGGTTAATACAAGCTTAAGCCCTGGGTGACGGCCAGTGATAGCTGTTTCTGAAGACTGGATATAGCCCTCATTTTCTGGACAACTACAGATGCAAGGCAGATGCAGGCAAATGACATTTCTTCTCTTTGCACAAGTCTTACGTGACTTCCAGGTTCATTGTGAATGCATTCTAAATACCATTATTATCATTAATCTAGAATTGCAATTTGTAAAGGTTGAACACTTGGTATGGCGTTCCCTTGTAAACCAAAATGCTCATGTCCAAATTAAAAGATTGCCAAGGTGGACACTAAAGCCACTGTAGGACCTGTATAAATTTAAGAGTGTTTTCACCTAAAAGAAAAATACCACTGTATCCACCCCCCCCCCCCCCCCCCCCCCCCACCCCACCCCCCCCCCCCCCAAATAAGAAACCTGGAGAGACCTTTGTAAGAAACCATGCTGGAGAAAGACATCTCTCAGAAGACGCTTCAAAGTCTCTCAAAATGTGTCAATAAGCAGGATGGGTAGAGGAAAGGACTGCCCCAGTGTGTGAAACCAACCAGGGGACACATCATGAGAGCACCTTGGTGCACTAGCTGGTGCCACTGGGTAACCAGAAGACTCCTGAGCCTCTCCCTGAATCCATGCCTGTTTGCATGGCACTTAATAGATCAACAAGTAGCTGCACAAAATGCTACTTTATAGAAACAGAAGACCAAAGACCTACAGCACCTTGGTCTTCTGCTGACTTGTTGCTCCTACACTATGGAATCTCTTGGATCTGGGACTCCTCAATTTGTTTTGATATTGGCCCAAAATCTGTGGCAATGTCATACATTTGAGATTCCTCTGCTGAATTTGGCTGATGTTGGTCAAGAGTTCAGGGAAGAGACAAGGAAAATTGACAGGGCACTCGTGTAAGCCTAACTTCCTTAGTAAACAAAACAAAAGAAATTAATTTTGACAGTCCCTTGAATAATACTTTAAAATATGCTTCACTCCTCATAGTTAATATAGCCTAACAAGTGACTTTAAAAGTTTGGGGTTATTGTTGCTAAGGCAGGCACGCCAAACTTAATTAATACCAAACTTCTAGTTGCTTCAGATATCTTAGGTTTTTTATCTTGTATATAATCTGTAAGGCATTTCTTTTCTCATGGCAGGGCTCTAATTCACATGACAGGGCTGGCATTTTCATCCTCCTTATTCAAGCATGGCCCTATGCCTTTGTTGTTGCACATGGTGTGGAATTATTATTTTCATTAAAGAATTCTTTGTTTCATTCAACACTCTTAAGAACTGTGTTCGGCATAAGTGTCAGCACAAAATTTTGCAGACTTAATATAGGGAAAACTGAAACCAAGCCAAAAGGCTAGATCCTAAAAGGAACCAGAAAATCTTTAAGCAAATCAGAACCTGAGGTATGAAAATGATGCCTGAACCTAGTTCAGATGAGTGTCTGGAAATAAAAAACTTGAAGAAAGCAGCAGTTTTCAAACTCACCAAGCAGTAACTTTGACCCTTGATTCAGCAGGTCAACATGTGGTAGACCAGTGAAGGAATTATGTTATTTTGTGTAAATCCAGCTCCCTTAGCTACTATTTCACTCCTATTTCTGCATTCATCTGAAAATTTTTCCATTTGGGGGGTTTTTTTCCCTGCTAATAAGTCACCGTGAAAATGTCATTCACTGCCTAGTCCTATGTCTTTCCTGTCCCCCAGCCTTCCTGGTATGGAAGGCTTTCCTGGTAAGCATAATTAAATACTATAAATCCAATATAATTAAGGATTATGTTGTCCGAGTACAATTAAGGAGTGTATGGCAGGAGAATCCTTGAAGAATAAGCTTCCATAAAAACTGAGTGCTTAACTTTGTAGTACTAGACTTAGGTTAAGGTCAAGTGTAGGTTATTTTTTGGTGTTAGTCTTCTAGACTGGTTTTTTTTTTTTCTTTTAATTAGGCTAGAAAGACATGCTTTCTCCTGATTCGCGTTGTACATTTTTTTAGCAGAGCAGATTGTGAAATACAAGAGCAGGATAGAGAATATATGGAAGACTTCACAATGGTCACTCAGATCAGAGCAGCATTTTACCCAATAAGGAAAAGTTGCCTCCTGAACTTAAAAGAATTAAATTCTGCAGTCATTTAAGACTGCATGCAAACAACAGGGGAGCATATTTTCCTAAATAAGCAAAAGCATTTTTATAATGATAAGGTATTAGCAAGCTAATGTAGAGATTGCAGCCAACTCCCCCTGTGGTACAACCAAACACTGAGCAAGTGCATTTCAAATCTGTGCAGGAAGCAGTAAGGAGGTATAGCTTTTTAGCAAGGACCCATGTTTTCTTAAACAGGCACAGTAGTTTCAGTACTAGATAGCTATCATGATTTCTTTCTCTTTCCAGAGATGGAGGGATGAGCACTGTAATGTCCCAAACAACATGGCACAGAGTGCTTTGTCTTCTCATCAGCACATCTATCTCATCTTTGGGAGACACTTTTTCTCAAATAGAGGATTTTCCAAGACAGGGTCGCCTAGAAGATCATCTTGTGTGGGTTTGTCTTCTCTAGCTACAGATAACTTACTGGATTTCTTTAAGCTCTCGAGTAGCCCGTGTGGGAAGATAAACACCACTTCTTTGGAAAAGGTGTGAATCATCTTGGGAAGTGACTGTTTCCTTCTGACTGCACCGGAGTTCCTTAGATGACTGTATCTAGGACCAAATACTCAGTAAGTAACTTAATACAAATACAATTGAACTAAAGCCAGAGTTACACGTATGCATATGAAAAAAAAAGTATTGAATCATTATGAAAGTGTTGAAAATGATGGAATCTGTCATAGTGAAACCACAGGTGTTTGTCTTTCTCGTTTCTCATCCTTTTAAAACAGAGAGGACAATTTTCCTAATGTACTGTTAGTAAGAATGGAAGTCTAATTCAAAACCTAATACAACTCTTTTGATACATGTCATAGGTATTTTACATTTTAAAGAAACTGAAAGCCACCAAAACTCCTAAACCCACAAATCCATCATTTCAGGCTAGGGGTATAGATTCAGCATCAAATATGAGAACAGATGTGTGGTAATATAGTTCTTAAACATAATGACTAATTTTTCCCCAAGTTATAAGGGAAATCTGTATACCTGAAAATGCTTTTTTGGGCTATTCCACATAGTATAACTTTTTTTTTTTTTTTTAAGATAGTGAATGTCAGGCTAACATAGATATATGTATGTTACATTATAGTTACCTCTCAGGAAGAGTATTTGGAATAACGTAAAACAATTGGGCTGAAGGTACCAAACTCTCTTCTGTGCTTCAGAATCCATCTCAAGTCAGAAGGAATAACTTTTTTTTGGCCTAGCAAAGGCTGCAGAGGGGCCTGTAAACCATTGTTATGCCCTGGGGCTTAAGAGAGTTAAGAATAAAGAACTCTAACACTGGAATAAGCAAAGCAGAGCAGAGAGCAAATAAATGTTTCCCATTAGCTGCTATGTTTAGTATTATCATGTGAGCAAATAAATGTGTTGGTAACAAGAAGGTCTAAGACTCATCCCATTCTTCCATTCACTGCAGAAATAACTTTATATAGAGCAAAAAATGGTATATTTAAAGATACATTGTGATTGATGGTCTAAGTTTGCATTGAATTGGAATTATTACGATCATGGATACAAATTACTATAGTGGCAGCATTGTACAGTATGTTGCTCTATAACTTGAGGGTTATGTAACTTTTTAAAGGCTACGCTTCTTCATCATCCTAGAACACTTTACAGATCTTTGAAATGTATGAATGAAATCTGAAGGCAAATAGGAAAAATGGAGAAATAAAGGCAATATTTAGATTGAATTAATAACAAAAAAGCCTTAGGAGATGAAGTAGTTTGACTTGAATTAGGCTGGGAAGGGCCAGGTTTTCCTTCCCAAAACTTTTGTGCTTGCCTTTCTCACCATTCCACCCAATCCAAATAACTCTTCCCCTTTTTCTCCATCCCTTTACTGTTTCTTTCTTATTTTCCAAAATCTCCACCACTAACTTCACCTGTTAAACAAAGTTACATGTGAAGATTCCAGTATAAGGCCTTTTTATAAAAGAGGCTGATACAGAGGAACTTAACTTTTTAATATGACTATTTTAGATTATATTCACTCTTAGGAGTTGATATTCAAATACTCTGTCATACTTACAGTTCCCTGATGCATTAGAAATTGCACAGGAAAAACAGTACTTGTTGGAACAATTCATTATAATGCCTAGTTTGCCAATTAAATTAACACACAATAAGCAATATGATGTTCAGAGAAAATGTAAGATGATGACATTCAGGTTGTTTTTTTTTACGAAGGACAAAAGCGAGGTAATCTTTTTCATGAAAAGGGGCATTTTCTACCAAATTGCTCCAAGAGATCAAATTTATGCATAGAATAATCCAACCAAGGGATGACATGGTTAGAAGAACTGCTTTTGCTCTGCCAATGACCTGCTCTGTGACCTTGTACAATTCAATAACTCATGCTCCTTATCGCATCCGTTTCCACAATTGTTAGGTAAAGGAGTTTATATTTATCCATCTGTGTAAGTTTATGAATTAAAAAGTCTGCAAACTATTATAACAAAATAATCCAAATTGCAGCACAACAGTTTGGGTGTTCAAAAAAGAATGTTCACAATTCCAGAACAACAAAGCACAATATTTCTGCATCTCAGATAATTTCAGATATTCCAATAATTTATAATCCACATGCATATTTCTAATGCATACAGATTCCTGAAAAAACTTCCTAGCAAAATTATTCACTGACCTCTAGCAAGCAAAGTGAGCACTTTAATGAGTAAAGATGCAAATATATAATTAGGTTGAAAAATCTGTAAACCCTTAGCTATAATAATAAAAAAAAAGTTGTGAAACAGGTAAAAAAAAAAATCCCACTTCATGTAGGAGAAAACACTGATATTCCAGAGCACTGCTTAGCGAAGCTGGACATTTCCATAGGAAAGAAATAGTTTCAGAGAAGGTTCAGTTTCATCAGGAGGCAAGTGCTTTTTACAACAATGGTATTTAGACTGTAAGCTCTTGAGGACAGAGACCTTTTCTTTTTAATATCTGAAAAGGGCCATGCAAAGATACATGTATACATTAATATTTAATACACAAATATTAATAATATTTCTGAGTGAGGAGCACATTTTCACAAAATCATGTTACTTTACAGCTCTGAATGTAAGCATAACGGTGTTAGGATGTTAACTAGAGCTATCTGAGAGTAATTCCAAGAAAGACCTGGGTGCTGTGTGTTGGCAGTCTGTACATATTTGTAAGTCAGATTTTGGAGAGTAAGGGATTTCTGTGGTTTGAGATGCTGCATGTTTATATGTGTGCCCGGACATCTCTCTAAGCCCCATTAGCAACCTTTGAACGTAATGACCAACTTCAAACTGCGTTTATTGCAGTCTTAGATCCACCTGTTCATAAAAGCAAACGACTTGAAACAGGACAGAACAAAGATTGTGCTAATGCCTTCACTAAAAGGACAACTGCAGGGTGAAGTCAGTGTACTTTAGCAGGTATCCAGAAATCTGCAGGAAAACAGTAAGAAGCTTTCTGCATAAATATGCAGCTATCATGAGAGAGCAGATCCTACTCAGTCAAACTTGGTGCCCCTTACTGATCCTCTCTTATGTAACAGGAAACAACCTGACAAAAACCATTTTTTGCAGTTACCTTTATCTCCTCATTGGAGTCTCTGCTGTCTAGTTAGGGGTGAGCTCATCTTGCAACCTTTGACTTATTCTGTTAAAATGTCTGACAAATCCCACGGAAAACAGGCTTTGGTAGGTGCAGTTCTCAGATAACTTCTTGCAACACAATTTTTATATTATATTGCTGTAATTACTACGTTCATATATTACATTCTCATAATAATCTTTATACACATATATGCAGTTTTATCTATTTTAATGCTTTCAAGCGGCAATACAGCTTGTAACCAATAGCTTGTCAATTGTATTAGGGAATGTATGAATCTGATTCTGTTTCTGATTACAAAAAAAATCCTCTCTGTTGCTGGACTGAATACAGCTAGCCATATCCTGTAGCCCTGTCAGTGGTCAAACACAGACTGGAGTTCCCATATATGTCTTTAGAAGCAATACAAAAACTACACAGATAATTTATTTTTAAAATATAATATGTTATTGGTCTAAGTTACTACCGGATGTGTGTTTCAGCATACTGCTGAAACTTAGTGCATGAATTTTGGGTTTGCTGAAATGGTGTAGTCAAACTACATCCAGAAGTCTTGGATATTTTTTACGTCTTCAAGTAGAAAATAAGGTGCCCAACAACAACAACAACAAAAGTGTTTTATTCATCTAAAACAGCATTTTAAAAAAATTAAATGTAGAAACACAACATTATATCTGGTCAAATTTATCCTGCATTTAGGAAAATATTTAAGTGCAGAAGTAACTGTGCATAACTGGCACAATGCACCACTTCTTAGAAGACAGTATCTCTAAGGAACAACAGTTCATCATGGAGGCTGCAGCCAGCCCCCTTTCAATGCATAAATTATTCCTCTTTTCAGTGCTGTGCATATCTGAGGACATAATCAAGTCTTAGTGCTGGAGGGAGATACTTTTGTTCTAAGAAATGCAGTCTGGAATGAAGCCATTTTGCTTAATCTCTGTGAGGCATTACTCTTAAGTTTCATGAGGAAATTCTCTGCAGTCTCACCATTCCTCCCAAGCTCATCCACATGCTGAGAATTTCTTGAACACCTTAAGACAGATAAAGGCTTCCATACCCATCTCCACTGCTACTTAATCTTTAGTAAACCCGCAACAAAAAAATGGCTGAATTGTTCTAAGGATTCTTTTTTAGTTCACTTCAGGATCTGTTTCCTCAAACCCAGTCCTTATAAATGACTGTTGATGACTGGTGAGAGAGATATGTGCACATACCTCTGGACTAATAAGCACACAGCAGCTGCCAAACTGAACATTACCACCTACTAGTACCAAACGCCAAACTGCAGAGGAAAGGATGCTCTCCCAGCAAAGCGACAAAGGATGGAGTAGCAGAGTTTATTTCAGACTTCCCCTCTTTTTGTTCTTAAAGCCTTACTGATCAAAAGATCTTTTTTAGAGATAAACTAAATGTAAATAAGATGCCAGGACAGTTCAAGAGCACTTAATGTGTAGCAACTCTAATAAGGGCCTGACATTTTTTCACAGCACGCAGTAGTTTTAGAGGCACAGTATTTGAATGGGTTGAACTAAGAGGTGGAAATAAAGGATTTTGAGGTAGCAGAAAGAGCTTAATTACAGCACTTTTGTACGTGTTAGGAACTTTTACCATAATTGCCAAGACACCATTTTCCACAAATGAAGAAAAGCTCCATTTTTAGGCTATTTTTAATACTTACTGTGTGTTCTTTCCCATCCAATAAAAGGAAAGCAGATAGTCAATATTGCTGATTACAAAAATACAGGGTTTATGACTGAAGGTGAAATGTGACAAGTTAACCTTTTCAAGAAGGCTCTATTTAAATAAATTATTAGCATCTGTTCTTTTATCTGATTTTTATGAGTCATTCATTCAGGTCCTAATATATAGACTGTGTGCATGGGGTTATCTGTGACAGCAAAGATTGATCATAGTAGTCATTCATTTTTAGAAGAAAACAGCACAAAGCTTGATATGGAAAGTTAAATCCAGAAATGACAGAGTATTAACTGTGCTACTAACTTCTATACTACTGCTAATATTTTTCCATAATCCTAGCCTACTTTTTCTCACTTCTTTTCCAAAGGGGTTAATCCTACCTTGTATGAGGAATATTGGCAGGAATTAGGAGTTACAGGGAACAAAATTGTGAGACATTTTCAAAGTAAAGTTTTGTGCTGAGGAGCAAAACTTAAAAAAAAAAACAACCACCAAAGAGAACTCAATGCAAAGTGTGCATTTATCTAAACTATGTATTCTAATGACCTGTTTAGAGATTTTTTACATCCTGCTCTACTCTTTTCCTTTTTTTTTTTTTTTGCTACTTCTTTTCATCACATCTTATTAAATTTAGTGCTCTAAATCCAAGGAATATACTTTTACATTTTTTAAGAACAACTGAATAAACTCATAATAGTAATAGTAATACATCTGTGTTCTGAAATACTCTCTGATTTTATGCAAGTCTATGTTCTGAAATGTGTTCTGAACAAATATGAAATTATTTTCTTTGATATTTATATAACACAAATACATAGCACCTTCAGGAGTTCCTCCATCTGAAACGCTAGCTGGAAACACTTTAAGTGTTTGTGTTATCGTGGTCAGGGGTTGGAGCTGGTTTGCTCTGAAACACTGACCTTTGGTGGCTGTAAGAGCAGGATCCAGCCTGTCTTTTATCTGCTTCCCACCCAGTGTCCCATCAGCAGTGCCTGAGTGGCCTAACATATCCATTTTCGTGTTTGCACCAGAGAACGTGCGATTTGGTAAGTCCGGTTGAAAATAAATGTTAATCATCTAAAGATGACCCATATGAAGATCATTTGATAATCTTTTTTTCATGCAACTACAGATGGAGCAAAAATGTAGAAAGAAGTTATTTTTATGTGTAAATATGCATATGTCTTCTGAGGCAATGCCTATGAACACATGGTCTCACAGATAGCCAGGAATCCTGGGCACAAACTGATAATGAAAACACGATCTTTGCTCTATATGTCCCCATCCTACTGACTCTACTGACTCTAGTAACTGTAAAACAAATAGCTAAATATATTGGGATTATGATTATTATAATTTTTTACTTTTTGCTTATCTCTTTCAATAGGTTTAAATTGTTATTGTGTGAGATGTAACTTAAATGTTGGAGAATATTTATTTTTCAGGGTGTCTTTTTTCGTTTCTAGGTGGAAATAAAATAAAAAAGATTATTTCGTATCACTAATATTTTTCAATATTTAAGGCAGTACTTTTCTTACAATTGTCAGATATCAGATGAAAATCAAAACCTTCATCTCAGAAAAACACGAGCATTTTTTTATGCTCTGTTACACTTCATTCCTCTTCACAGATTTCAATATTTTTACAAATGTATCTCTGTGTTTGATGACTAAGCTATTAAGTTACTCATAACAATTCACAGTGAGTCAGCATATGTGATTTCCAACCTGTTCTATCTAACTTAGAATCAAGATTTAAGCTCACACAGGACAAAAAGTGGAATAACAGCAGATTGAATTGCAGTGCTCTTTTCTGAGATGTTAAGTCTATTTGGCTGTTTTCATGGTACACAGGTAAAATGATTCCTCCTGAACACACGTAGCATGTACCACCAGAACCCCCTTTACACTGTTGCTACCCCATCTTTCAGTTATTTCTAGCTATTCTCACATCAGAAACCTGACGGCAGCAGACTTCTAGGGTAGAAATCCAGCTTTACAATTAAGTGAAAGAAAAAGAAATGTTCTGACCAGCATCTTGTTTTATCCTTGCAAAAAGTGGGAATATTTCCAATGTCCAGGGTATTTTCACAAGATGAAGGGAAGAGAGCAGCAGAAGCTTAGCAATGCCAAATTACAAAGAACTGGCTGTACAGGCAATCCCATCCTTCATTCCCTCTCTGCAGCTGAGAGGTTGTGCCATCTGCCCTTTCAGCCTACTGCATGCTGTGTCACTCATGCAGACGCAAATTTGGACTCCTCTTTTTGTCAGAGTGGGTGCAAAGCAGCTCCGATATGTAGGAAAAAATGTGCTAACCTCCAATATTTGTGTCATTCCAGGATCAAAAGCAGCCCCTCTTTTATGGAGTACGTGGGTTTTTAAATTGTCCTCTGAAAAAAAAGAAATGCAGAACAACCTTTTTGCTAGGTCACTGGAGGATCGTGGGGCCGTGACTGCCATGCCAAATGGAGAGTCCATCATGTCTTTAATGAAAACCACTTTTATATGAAGCCGATAAAGACAGCATTGCCTTTGTGGTGCTGCATCTGAATCCCACTTCATCCTCAGGCCTCCTCTATGATCTCAGAAGCTCCCTGATAAGCCTTGGCCAAAGCAGCTGAGCAGCAAATGATCCCTTGACCATACTAGTTGGTCTGAGAGGCGTTCCCTGATGTACCAGGAGCTTGCGTGCTAAAGGTGCTAACAATCAGAAATATCAGTTGACCAGCCTAGGTGGGAAACAAAGGATAAGCAATTATCATTTGTAGCTTTGGTAAACCATTGTCCTGAATCATAGCCTGAATGGAGTGGCACTATTAGGAATTGCAATTTGAGAGGAACCCGTATCATTGTCACTGCACTTTGGGGAAAAAAGTGCAGTAGTTATTAACTACTTGGGTTATAGCCAGGATGGAAGCTTACTGATGACCAGAGTTAATCATCTTGCAACCCTATAAACACCAGAGAGGCTCTTTGAGCTTTCCTGGACTGCAGCAGGCTGAATGAGCACCTCTCTCTGAGTGGGATGCCTCTTGGAGCTCACAAACCCTCAAGTCTGCAGTATTCAACAAACTGTCTCTGAAGATGAGCCCTGGGCTGATACCCCCGCCACATCTTCATGCTCCTTGAGCTGAAAACCATTGCCTGTTGGGAAATGCAAAGGACTTTGGCATGAGTATTTCATTGACCCTGAGGGGGTATTTTTTGTAAGTACCTTTGCACAAAAAAAACCCAAAAAACAACAGGTAAATACTGCTTTAACTGTGTGAGTGTGATTTGATTATGATTTGAATGTTACTGTCTCAAATCTGTAGCTGTCAGTGTTATAATTGTAGTGAACCTATCAAATTGCTTTGTAAATGGTACTCAGTGATTAAGGGCTGCTAAATTTTTTTGCACCCTTCTTTTTACATCCGTGTTCTTTGCACCCTTATCCCCTTTTGCATTCCTAGCTTCCCTGCAAATCATTCCAAATTGCTTCTAAGTTGATCATCCTTTTCATGCTTCGATCTGGGTTGTACATAATAGAGTGAACCTTGCTATCAAACTCTGTAAAGTCGTGTTTTCACAAATTCATGTGAAACCCTGTTTTGGCCAATACTTCCTACAATGTTTCTTTATGCAGCTGAACCATTCATTCATGACAGACATGAATGGGGTGGCATGGAATGGCTGCAATGCATTCACTGGAGTTCACAAGGCACTACCAGCATATAAGGCTTCTCTAAAATAACATGGAGGGTTTTGTAGTTATACCTGACCAAAAAAGTTGTATCATTTTCATTGCAACAAACACTGATTAAAGCCTGACACTTTATTAAGAAAATAAGAATATTTCAAAGGGCTCCATTTGTACTGTATGTCGAATATTAAAGAAGTTGCTGAAAGAACTATGAGAGGGAGTGCAATTGGGTCTGGCTTTAAAATGGTATGTGCAAAACTTAATGATTGTCAAAGGGATGCCTTAGGATGCTTTTTGTTACAGTAAGCCATACGTGTGGTTGAGTCCAAGATGCTTATTTAATTACTTCCTCTGGATACCCTGTCCCCTGCAGCAGATACTTGCTAAGGGGTATACCATCTCCCATACCTCCAGCTGGTAGAGGGGTGTGGACCCTCAGTGACACATTTTGGTATTTCAGGAGATGTAGTGTAGCGGTGAATTGACCATTTTGCATCTGCTTTGCTTGTTTGTAAATAACTGAATTTAAAGTCGGAGATGTTCGGAATAAGGGTGATGCCTGCATTGCATGTTAAGGCCAAGAAATGTGTTTTCATTAACAAACAAAGAGCCTTTAGATGAGATGCTCTAAAGAAAGCTCCTTTTATAAAATGGAGAGTGCTAGAAAGTGTGTGTCACTGCCACTATCAACTAATAGAGGTTATGCACTGATGGAAGGAACAAGGGAGCTGGCAGAAGCCTGTCTCTTGCTGTCAGTTCCAGGCTGCAGGCTTTTATGTTCATTTGTATTGCAATCAATAAGGAATAGCTTAAATTGAGCTCTGGAAACTTGATTTTATAGTTTGCTAAATTTCTCTTTTAAATTTGTTTAAAATAAAAGAGAAGTTTCTATGGAAACCTTCCCTTTTATTCAAGAAAAATATCTCCCAGTCTTCGTCTCCTCCTCACACAACCAGGGCTGGCTGGACCTGTGCCAAGATGCAGCTGCACTCTCCCAAACCTGCCACTCCAGCTCCGTGCTGGGCAGTGAGGCAAACACTTGCTACTGCACCAATCATGCAATTAATGCTGCCTCTTCCTTCACCTGTAGGTGATGTTCCCTGTTCATACTCTTCCAGCTCCCAAAGCAGTTGGCAGCAGAAGACATTCCCCAGCCTGGGAAGCCCTGGCAGTGGCAGCATGGGCTGGATGTATCCTCACTGTCCTGGTGCACTGCCCAGAGCAATGGCAACCAGGCAGCATGAGCAGAAGCTGTGTGGTTCTTGGAAGTGGGAAATGCTTGCCACCTTGGTCTTCCTAGGAGGCTGAGTGGCTTCCAGAGCTCAAAGTTGTTTTTTCTGATAAACTTTTATATGTGGGAAAAAAAAAACCAAAACAAAAACAAAAACAAACCACCACAAAAAAAAAGGACTCCCTGAGATAATCTCTGATTCTGAGTTACAAAGCCTTAGAGCCTCTTCCCCAAATAATGAAAAAATATCTGCTGATATCAAAAAAATAAGATGATAGAATTGCTTGGGTTTAAGATATTTTTACCCATTATTGTCATTACCATCAGCTGATGGATATGATTTGTTTTCCTGAACAGAGAGAGCTTAAGACAGTTGGTCTGCTTAGAGTTCCTAAGTCTTGTTTCCAAAGGGCACTCTTAAGCCTCTCTCCTCCCTCGGTTTGTAGTATTCTGATTTTTTTTTTTTTGCCTGTTGATGCAAACTGATGTATTCACTGCTGCTATGTGAAGGATCTTGCCTCAGCTTCCACTTCCATTACTAAGGCTCTGACCAGTCTGCCACAGCATGACCCAACATAGGATCTGGGTTTGAAATGCCTGATAGAAATTAGACTTTAAGAATTTTTAAAATTTATCTTGAACTCCCTGCAACTACTTTACTCACCAGCTTCACGCATCATTCATTCAGTCTGAGCTATAGCAGTACATATAAGAGGAAAAAAGAACCTATAAAATCTGTTCAGAAAGGATCTATACCAGTTTTTATCTCAAAATACAGTAGTACAGTTGTAGAAAGACAAGATAACAATCAGATCTAAGTCTGGCTCCTCATAACTTTGATAAAAATTCCTTAAAGATAACAAGCTTTATAAATTCATAGATTATTTTATATCTGTGCTGCATTCAGTTCTGTATAATTAATTTTCAGTACAGCACTTCATTAGATGAGCTACTGAATAAAGAAAATAATTCAGTTTTGCAGCCCTTTATTTTTAAAGTCAGGAGTAAGATGTGGTAGACTACAGGCAGGTATACAGTTTGGTTTTTTTTAATAAAAAATGGACACTTAAAATAGAATTATTGCAAACTTTCCTCAGCTGGATTAAATTAATATAGAAGAGATCCCGATTATGAAAATATGTGCATTAATATCTTGCTATTTTTCTCAACTGTATTCCTCTAGTAAAAAAACAACAAAAGTGATGGCTCAATAGCATACATCCTTTACCTACCCTGCCTGGTCATTCCTCACCTCTTAGGGGAATGTTGCCAAGAGAAAAGCTCCCATGCGTGTTCCTTATGCACTGCTGTGCAAGTCAGTGGTACTAAATTAACAAAATAGAAGAATTTCTTTACATGTGGAAAGGATTTTTTTTTTTAATCTCAGTTTTATCTTTTAAAGTAACAATGTTTGAATCAAAAATCTCAGAAAACCATTTGCTTACTTTAGGAATTTTTCCTCAGTCCCTCAGATGACTTAGGTAACTCTACATTCTTACTGATGCTGACTGTAACTTAGCTAGCCTAAGGGTGATATAAAACAGGACTCTTCAACTTCTTTGACAACTATAGCCAGATTTTATTGCAGTGTGTTGCTCATGGACCAGAGAACAAACAAACTTTATACTGTGATGAATCACCTGGGGAATAGATTCAATCTGCATGCCAGGACTTGGGCAGCAGCAGTGTAATGCAGTAACAGCTCCATTATATTGCAGCTACCATATGAACAAGAGCTGGAAGTTGATGCATTTATTTATGCCATTAGCAAAAGATGTAATAGTTCTTTCTGCATAAACACAAACAAAATTAAGCAAACAAGTGTCAAACATTAAATCATTATTACTAGCACACAGTCTGTTATTTTGACTGTGTTATTCATGAAAGATAGTCTCATGGCTTTCTGATTAAAGCTGCCAGAAATTATGTTCTTTAACCTCACTGCCATCAAGAGTCATTCAAATGGTGGCATTTTTAATTAAAGCTCATTCTAATTTTTTCAGTAAGAGAAAAAAATCACACTAGATAATGGTCAGAAGCAAAAAAGAAATTGTTCTGCTTGTCAGCCTCACATCACACTTATGCTTAATTAGTTCTTGTTGTTTGGAGTCCCTAGGTGAAAAATGAAAACAATCAATATCTTAGCCAAGATATAACACTGGGATTTGCCATGATAAGGAAACTACTTGAGAATACATGTATGGTGGTACAGAGAACTCCTTAGCAACTGAACACAAGAAATTTCAGAATGCCCTTAATCTCATTCAGATGTCCTTATGGCTTTCTGTTCCCTCCAAACTACAGAAAGGCATGAAGACTCCATGGAATACTATATCACAGGACTTGTGATAACTCCTCTGTTCCTCATGTATAGTAGCACTTTTTCTTTGGTCCCCCATATCACTGAGAGAATAAAACTGATATGAGAAGGGAAACCTCTTTGGACCTCTTTTACCTACAGTACATGTCAAACTCATACAGAAAGGCTGCAGCATCTTTATGCAGGAGAAAGCATGCAAAATTTGGGCTCTGTTTCCTTGGCTTTTGCCTTCAGCTCCTGCTTGGGGTCTTCTGACTGCCATTCCTCTGTCGGTACAGAAATAAGAGTTCAACTTCTGCATGCAAAATATTGCAAGTGAATTTGGATACTATGAAGACGGCTTGATGGACTCAGACTTGGAAAGTGCTGGTATATATAAAAAGAAAATTCATTTCCTTCGTATCCAGTGAAAAGGCTTCACTTTGCTCTCGTTTTTTCTTATGAAGGCAAGTTATGAGAAAACACAGAGGAATGACAATATGTAGTCCCTATTGCAGGAAAAGGCCTGAAGATGGACACTTCCCTATGTTACAGCTACTCTTTTCTCAATTTCCTCTTCAGGCTTTTTTCAGACTGTCTTTTCTTAGGATGCTCTTCCTTTGCCTTGACCAATTCCTGCAGGTTTCCCTGCCTAAAGAATCCACCAGCTTTTCCTACCTTATTTTACAGTCATCCTCCCGGGCACCCGACTCACCCTTTGGGCCTTCAGAATAATTTCTGTGCTGCCCTTCTGGCCTTTGCAAATTGCTGCTTCTGTTTGATTAGACAACACTTGTTAGAGGAAATATCATCTCTCAGCTGCAGTCCCATTGTAAGGGCATTTTACGAAAGAGATGTCTTTTTATGTGAGTACAGTTAATGGATAATGGCCCATTATCAAGAAGCAGTGACTTTGCTCATAGGTTTTCTTGCAGCAGTGGAAGTCTTTACTGTTGTTAGCACACAAATTTCTGGAACATTTACACGGAAGCAATTAAGGCCATATTCAGATAGGCTATTATTCTACCTAATGGGTACATAATAGGTACTTAATAGATATTTAGGCACCTATTATGCTTACCGGTTCAAAAGAGCAAAATTATCAGTCTCTTTTCCGAGGCCAAGCAGGAATTGTCGTGATGAGGAGGGCTAACAGACCCCAGGATGCGCTATATTATGGGTTCAGATTCATTGTTCTGGGAAAAAGAACGGAGGATTTCTTCTCTGCTTCCTCTGAAGGGTTTTTTCTTTTCAAAGCACAGCTCTAGGAATTTGTACAGCTTCACAGACTTGGTGCTTGTATGAAAGGACCTGATGCAAGGATCAGGTGACTTTATCATAAAGTGTCACAAGCTTCCATGAGTACAGACTCTGTAGTTTAAAAACAGAATTTTTTTCCTTCCATTTAAACTATAAAATGCTGTACGGAAGTTATTTGAACACTTGTTTTTCATTTGAATACTTTTTATCATTTAAAATTTGAAAAGAAAAAATGTAAAAGGTGTTAAATGCAGAGTTGTAAAAATTTTTAACTTTTTTTTCTGTAACATGCAAAATAGACCACAAGTAGTAACTGCTCTGGTAGCTTGTAGAAAATAAGAACTTTTTTCATTTGTTGCAGAATTATATTAATAGATGAATTAGTTATGTTCCAAATGCATTCATGCCTAAAACATCTATAAAATTTGAATAGATTTTACCTCTGAAAGAGCACGTGGGGCTCTTCACTCCCTCTTATCCTCCCAACTTTTCTGGTCATGCAGATTTAAAGCAGCTGCCAGGAATCAGGCTGCTATTCATCGAGCTAAACAGAAGCCACTGCAGTGGAGAGTAATAAACCAGAGGCCCTTGGCAGTGGCCACGCAGCTTGAAGGAAACATTTTGATCTGCAAAAAGAACCCCAAACCAACCAATGCAAACCAAAATCATCAAGGCCCTGTTGCAAAACATACCAAGTTTAATTTTTTTTTAAATAACTTTAGTCAGAGGTTTTGTTCGGCTTTGCCCTGGGGGAAAGGAATTTTAAGTTCCTTTTCAAAGGACTGTTTCTTCAGATTGGAAAGGACTGATCTCAACACACTGGGAGTAGCACAGAAGATACACAAGGCCATTAACAACCATCAGCTCCAAACATCACCCCTGGCATGGTCAGAGACACCTGGCCTGGGGAAGGAGACATAAGAGAACCAAGAATGAGAAC
>WAAE01023804.1:0-27222 GCA_013400495.1 Nicator chloris
GGGCCGGGGCCGCGCGCTGAGGGAGCGGTACTGCCGTTGCTGCCGCCCTGGTGAACTCGGCTCCTCCCGACTTTGCCCCAGCTGGAGATTGAGGAGAGCACGAGAAAGACTCGTGTTTCTCATCCCCTTCCTCACCACCGCGTCCAGGTTTCAGTCAGAGATAATTCCGAGGGTTTATCAGTGTCCAGCAATAAAGGAAGTAAGGCCTGACTTGCCTTTACCGAAGTCGGCTTGTCTGGGGTCAAGAGTGCAAAAGACTCATTTGCACTTGTGTCTAACAATGCAATAATTCATTTTCACGTCCAGTTGGTTCTATTTATCTCTTTGTCCAGGCGTAAAGCACCTCTGAAACTTTAAGAGGGATTTCTGCTCTGGATAATGCTCATTTCAGAAACTATCCCGTTAAAACATTATGGTTATTGCCCATGATTTTTGAGTATTTAACTTAAACAGTAGGATTTTTATCTTTAGAGGCTGTTTTGCAGGATGCCAAACTTCTAACAAGTCTCTCCTTTAACTGAAAATAGAACTTTTTAAAAAGCCACATTCACAAATAATTAGAGCAGCACCTCTGTGTTTGCAGCCAAATCTGAATCAGAAAGATACCTGGGTTTTTTTTATGACCTCATGGGTTTTTCCAAGTTTCTGCCTCAGAAGATTTTATGTTGGCAGTTCAAAATCAGAGAGTTTTTCCTTTTGTTTCTCTGTAACTTGGGAAGAACTGACTTGGAGTTCTTAACCTGTGTTTCGTGGAAAATGAGACATGAATTCCTCTACAAACTCGCTCTGATGGAGCACTTTGGGAAGAGCTGTAGTGAAACTTTTAGATTTGATCAGGAGCTGCTTGATTTTGTACCTGGTCCTCCACAGATTGCGAAGAGCAGATGAAATAATCAATTCAGACACATTTCTTTGGAAATTAAAGATACTTTTGCCACTGACATTTGAGACTTCAAGAAATCAGCACTCGTTTCAAAATGGAAAATGCATTTTTCCTTTCCAAATGGGAGAGGTGTGGCTGAATCAAATCCATTCTCCAGTGCTAATATAGAAATTAGCTTTTAGTAGAATCATCTCTGCAGCACTCCCCCCCCTTTTCTTTCCCTCTCTCTGTCTGAAATGACCACAATATCCTAAATTAACACTGAACTCACTCAAACCACACATTTAGCTGTTGTCTTGCCATCAGTTTTCTTCTCTCATCCCCATCCTGCTGCTGCTTCTTAACACTCTCTTGGAAATTATTGAACTCTCAGTTGGCTCTGGAACAGCATTTCAGAAAGAAAGTAGTCTGGCACACATTTTATGATGTTTTCTGTTAGATTTTCCATGCAATCACACAAGTGTTGGGTTAGAAGGGACCTTAGAGATCATCCATTTCCACCTAGACACCTTCCACTATCCCAGGTTGCTCTGAGCCCCATCCAACGTGGCTTTGAAGGTTTTGGATGAGTAATAACAACAATTCTCTGCACCTGTGACAGCTCTGCATCCCCACCAGCACCCAAAAAGCAGGGAAAAATGGAGGAAAATTCACATCAACAGCAGTTAAATAAACATGGAATCCTGCACCAAAACACTGGCCGTGAATTCCACCTCCAGTTTCATGCCTGAGGTTTGTCTGCCTAATTAGCCAACATGGAAGTTTGGCTTTTTTGTGCTTCCCCTTGGGAGAAGTTTAGCTTTAAGTCCAAATCTTGTGGTCACTCTCACTATATTTCCCTCAGAGCTGTGCTGCTGTGGCTGTCTTAAAATAAATGGAGCTTTTAAAGGGAAAAAAACAGAAAACAACTGATTTTATTTTTTATTATGGAAGGAGAGAAATTTTTTCCTGACATCCTCCTTGGAAAGGCTTGAATGGGGTTGTGTGTGTACAGTTATATAGGAATGTGTTTGTGACTATTTAGAGGGAACCTCATGGGATAAGTAAGACGTGGAAAATGTAATCTTAAACCGGGGAAAATAAGGGGAAACCTGTAATGTTGCCCAGACAAATTGTGGATTTCCTGTCCCTGGAAATGTCCAAGGCCAGCTTGGCCAGGATTTGGAGCAACCTGGGATAGTGGAAGATGGAATGGGATGGGCTTTAATGTCTCTTCCAACCCAAACCATTCTGGGATTCTATGGATGCCCCTCCTGCAGCATCCATGGCGGTGCCCTGAACCTGTCCCCAGTCTTCAGCACAGAGATTTCCAGTCCTACCCCCTTAAAATAACTCCTCTCCCTGTCTTTATCTTGGCCTGGGTGGCTCAGAATCATCCTCTCTTTTTCCCTAATAATAAAAAAAAAAAGACTGCACACAAAACGTGTGACAGAACATTTCTCTTCAAAACCCTCTCCGAGTTCCAGCACGAGCTGTTTACTCTCTTTACCCCTGTGAAAAACATCAGCTGGTTGGTTTGATGGTTTTGTTTTGTTTTGTTTTGTTTTGGGGGGGGCGTGTTGTGGGCTGTTTTCTTTATCAGGCGTTTAACAGCATTTTATCTGCAACAGGAAACCAGGGTTACAGTCAGGTCAGGTTGTAGAGTCTCCCAGATCGCTGAGGAAAACAACACGCAGACAGCAAAACCTTGGAAAAGGGGAAGGGAAATGTTGCCTCTGTAAAGAATAAATCAAGTGGGTTTTTTTTCCAGGAAAGAACAAAGGGAATGTATAGGGGTGTCAGAGGGATTTCAGGCATGACAGGGAGCAAGGACCCGAGCTCGTCTGCAGCTCCACGAGGGATGCTGTGAATCATCAAATCAGGGAATCATGGAGTGGTTTGGGCTGGAGGGACCTTGAAGCCCATCCAGTTTCACCCCCTGCCATGGGCAGGGACACCTTGCACTGTCCCAGGTTGCTCCAAGCCCCATCAAACACCTCCAGAGTTCGTTTGGGACAAGGGGAGAGGAAAGGTGGGAGCCAGAGAGTTGTTGGCAAAGCCCAAATCCCTCCCCAGCACCCTCTGAAATCAAGGAATGTTCCTTCCTCCTTCAAAGTTGGGGTGAATCCAGCATCCTGAGGAGGGAGCCAAGGCTCCGTCGGTTTGGAGTTCAGGCATTTAATCCCTTACAATTGTTGGAAAAAGAAAAGAGCTGTTCCCTTCCGTGCCTATCCTGCCTCCCTAAAACCAGGATAGGGATGCTGTGCCCGGAGTGGGAAAAACCGACTCAAAACAACGCCTAAAAGCAAAGCTGTCGGTGGTGAAGGGAGGAGGGGACATCGTTTTGGTACTGAATAACCCTGACAGCAGCCTGGCTCATCAATCCCGGAATTAATCACCCTGCTAATGAGGTGAAGATGTGGCAGAGCTGATAACGCACCTGATAAAGGAACTAACAAGGGAAAGTCCTGATAACTTATCTAAAGCTGCTGAGCTGCCGCGGCTGCCTGGGACAACTGACTGACACTTTATCCCATAAAAACCCAGTCCCACTTTTTAACGGGAGAGCCTTTGAACATTCCGTTCCACAGAGATTCCTCCCAGGAGCGGGGAATTCCCTTGAGAATGAACACAAGTTTAGCTCGCTTTCCTTGGTCTGGGTGACATCAGTCTTTACACAAGAATTGGTATATTAATTTAATTAATCGTTATATTAATTTAATTGCTTCAATACAGTGCACTCTGTTAGTACTTATAGCTGCTTTTCTGTAGTAAATAGTTCTGATTAAGGTTTTTAGTCTAATCATTGTCATAATGTTTTTATAAAAACATATTGGGGTTGCCATTCTTAATCCTGAGGGACAAAATTGTATAAAAATTCAATTACATCTATATAATCATTTAGATATAAACTGTTGATTAAGTCTGAGGCTGAGACTGCATCCAGGTGCACCCAGAGTCCTCTCTGAGAAGGAGTTTAGAAAGCCAGGGGGTGATTTCAGCACCTCATTATTCAGACAAACTTTGTCTGAGGCTCTCATTCTGCCCATGTCATCAATGGTGATACTCGATTTTTGTGGTAAAAATAATTAAAAGAAACACCACTTACACCAAACCAAGCACAGTCAGTCCCAAAGATGATGTTTGCAGGCAGTTTCCATGTCAAGGATTTGTGGAGAGCAATGAAGTCCCCCCTGAGCCTCTTCTTCTCCAGACTGAACCCCCTCAGTGACACCTCAGGAAACTTGGAATGTCAGGACTGTGGAGCCCTTCAAGGCTGGGCTGCATAAACAGGGAGTAAAGCAATTATTTAGTTTGCTTTTTATCCTTATGTGCTTTGCCTGTAGATTTATCATCCAAATTCTCAGTTTCTCTATTGCCACGGTGTAGTCACAGGTGTTCATCAGAGATAATTCCATGTATCCATGAGGAATTGTAGTGATATATCCTAAATTTTATTGAATAATGGCTTAAAGCCCACTAATAACTTACTATTTTTCACCAGAAGATGACAACTTCCTCAGCAGCCCAGTCTTGATAAAGAAGAAGCCAATTCTCCAAAATATCCCCAATTTTACACTACCACCAGCAACACAGTCTGTACATTACCAAACCCCCCAGGACGTTCCTGAGACTTCCCAGATCCTGTTTTCCTGTCAGCTGGGGCCAAAATTGCTTGAGTCATTTAATTTTCCTCATGGAAATTCCTCATTTCTGTGCTACCGTGTCCACAACGTTTCTGATGGATTCAGTCCCTGCATCTTGGTTCAGGCCACAAGAAAAAAGAAAACAGAGCTGGGCTTCACCTCTTCACAGTAGGGAGCACTTGGTGGCAGGATACAAATTATTTTCTACCTGCTCCTTGCATGGGTCAAACACCTGGAAAACAATTTTGAATATTTTTTAAAGTATTTTTACATTTTAAAATAAATTTTTAATCTAAAAAAATTTTTTTTAATATCTTAAAGGTTTCCTTCTAAGATTGTTTTTGTTGTTTCGTGAACATTCATGGAAGGCCAGAATGGTTTGGATGGGAGCTGAAAGTCCATCTCGTTCCAACCCCCTGTTGTGGGCAGGGACATCTTCCATTATCCCAGGAAATACAGGGTGTTTGGAGCTGGAATTATTTCCGTGGGGAGCCAAGACTTTGCCCAGGAGATCTATCCCAGGAGTGGAAGAATGGAGGCAGGGAGGGAGGGTCCAGGTCTCTTCCTGGATTTTTTTGGATCTGAGCTGTTGCTCCAACTTCTCTCTACAACTCCCTGACAGGAGGGGCAATTTATAGGAATAGGAGAAAAACTGGGATTTGGCGTTGGAATGCTGGGAATTGCTTTTAAATTCAGTTATGACCAAAACAACCATAAAATTGAAGAAGTAACTTAAGAGTAGAGCAACACAGCGGGGGGAGTTCTCCCTCTCAACACTTCCAGCTCCTGACAAAATCCTGGAAAAAGAGTGGAGAAAAATGAACTTTTCCACAGGCCAAAATGAAGAGTTTAAGCCTGAAAACGGATTTATTGACCAACTTTGTTTCAGGAGTGGAGCCAGGTTAGCCCCATTTTCTGCCATGTCCCAGGGAAAAGGAGGAGAGGGAATGGCCTCAAATGGCACCAGGGGAGACTCAGGTTGGAGCCTGGGAAAGAAAATTTCCCTGGGAGAGTGGTCAGGCCTTGGGATGAGCTGCCCAGGGAGGTTTGGAGTCCCTGTGTGTGGGAGTGCTCAGGAGGAGTCTGGATGTGGCCCTTGGGGACAGGGTTTGGGCTGATGCTGGTGGCACTGGGTGATCCTGAAGGTCTCTTCTAGCCTTGATGGCTCTGGAATTCTGTGACCTGACCTGAAGCCTGGTTAGGCTCTCACAGAGCCCTCATTTCCTGGGATGGCAGAGCAAGGGTTCAGCTCCTGATGCTGATCCCCTGGACTTCTGGAATTCCTCTTGCACCAAGGCAGGTGGAGTTTTGGTTTCTCAGGGGTGCCAAAGCTCCTGAAACTCAGAAATTTGCTAAAACCTGCAGCTTATTTGTGCTAAACTGAATGAAGTGGTTCCACAGACACCGGAATCACTGGGAATCCCTGCTGCTACATCCTCAGGGAAGTGCCCTGATCTGAGCAGGATTTGGGGCTGATGGGGCACTTCTTGTCCTGTCACTGCATCACAGCTGGGATTTAAAGGTGCAGCAATGACTGGAAGGAATTATAGGCATAATTTACCATTTGGAAAGGGCTTTGGGATACCAGCCCCTACAAAAGCATGTTGCAAAATACAATATAAAGCTTAAAAACACGAGGTGGTTTGAAATGTAGCTCAGCTCAGTAGAGATTATTTTAAATCGGTTACTTTACGCCTAATTCCGTGTTGGCATTCCCGGCTCCGTGTGTGTCTGGCTGTAAATCCCTCAGGGCAAGCACCTTTTCCCACTCAGTTATTTATTCCAGACAGAGACTCATGAGGTGCTAATGGGATTCCCAGTAGCTCCAAGGATGAAGCTGCTGGAATTCCACGTTTGCAAGAGAGATTTGTGACACTTCACCCATTTAGGAGAGAGGAATTTGCCTTATTATGCATGAAGAGCTCTTTAATGAGGATTAGTTAAATTATAATAAAATTTTCTCTCTGACTGACCCGGGAAGCCACAAGATTTGTTTATAAATTCCCAGCAAAGCCAGGTGTTTTCTGTCTGTGTTTAACTGGGAGAAAAGTAACATTAAATATTTGGAATAGGTATTTGGGGTTGTGATTTGGGGTGATGATGATGACGCTGGAAGAGCTTGGAGGTCTTTTCCAACCTTGATAATTCTGGGATGAGCTGAGAGAAAGGGCAGAAGGACAGGACAGGCTGCCTCTGTCACCCGTTGTAAATGCATGTTAAAACCATCCAATGGATTGTTTTTCTCCCACAAAGCACAAGGATTTGGAAGGTGGGCACAGCATTTCCCAGCTCCAGAGGACTGTGGGTTTTCCAAGCCCACTTGGAAAAGCTGTTTCTAATCCTGGTTATCCAAAGGTGTTCCCTCAAGAGCTGCACAGCCCTTGACTTCGACCATTTGAGCACATGCAGGAGTCAATTCTCACATGTGGACAGGGAATTACTGTGACTGTTTTATCTTCTTTTCTGTTAGAGTCGGGATTAAATGCTCGAGAGATGAAGTTCATGTTTGGACGGAGATGTTTAATAACTCTTATCCTTGTTACACCTCACAAGCCCTGAGTTCTGCAGCACCCACACTAACAAGGTGAAAAATGGATGCCTCTCTATCTCTACAAGGCCTTTTTAAGGACAAATTGTCCAATTGTGAGCTAACACCGAAATTATTTTTATTTATAACCCAATTATCAACCAACCCTGGTCTGCAACGCAGACCTCACTAACCAGTGACAAGAAACCAGCCAAACCCATGAGGAAGAAGGTGAAAAAAGAACAGTTGGCCTACGCCCTAAAGCTTCCATCTTGCTTTCTATATATTATATCCCAAAACCTTAAACTCCAAGTTTTCCACCCTGTGACATTACACACTTCTATTCCAGCTGCACACCCATAATCTCAGTGTTATCACTCAATTTTGGAAGCCTTTTCCATGCCTCAGGTCAGATGCAGTGTTTTCTTGAGGGTCACTGCCTGACAGCACAGAAAGACTAAAATTCTCAGCTTCCAGGGTTCCAACAAATTACTTGTGGAGAAATGGAGTTTGTGGGAATGTGAAAAGCTTCATGGAATGGGTCAGGTTGGAAGGGACCTTAAAGATGATCTCATTCCACACCCTGGGGCACCTTCCCATATCCCAGGTTGCTCCAGCCTGGCCTTGGACTCTTCCAGGGATGGGGCAGCCGCAGCCAGTGCCTGCTTGGGAGGTGAGGGAGGATCAGTTTGGGTTTGCCTTCCAGCAGATCCTCCTGATCCGTGACCCTGCCATGGGTGCGGGACACTCACCCTGAGTTTGGTTTGAAGGCTCTTGGGTGTTTCCAAAAATCAAGAATTTTTTTAAATCACCCAAATTTTGGCAGAGAGATAAGAAATTTTTTCTTATCTCTCTAGGCAGCTCCTCTGATTTGTGAAGCAGGGAAAAAAGCCCACCAACTCTGGGAATCATTGTCCCTGTTATTCCAGAGCAGGAATTAATGTTCCACGTTAGTTCTTGTTCTCTCTGCCATCCCCAAAACAATTTTGCTCCTGGCTAATTAGGAAGCCAACACAGAGTGAAACACCTGTGTGCTGGAAGAGTTTCCCCAGAGATCCATCCTCACTCCTCGTGGAGAACTGGAAGGGGAATCCATTAAAAAGAACAAGGGGGGGGGGAATCGATAATCTAATTAGAACACATTATCTGAGGTAATGATGCCAATTAAAGAGTACTGCAGCCATTTCCAGGGCTTGGAGTGTCTGATGAGGGTGGGCACAAATCCTGCTCCCCCTGGCATGGGGCTGGCACTGAGCCCTGGCGTTCCTTGGGGCTGTGCCGGGAACTGATGGGTGCCCACGAGGGAATCCCAGAGGGGAAAACCTCTCTGCTGGTCTGGGAAGGTCCAGGTGGGCACATGGCTGGAAGGTGAATAGGAAGAGGTTTTCAACACAAGCAAGAGAAACCCCCCAAAACCTCCCCAGAAACAGAGAAGTGCCCAGGGAGAAGTGAGGAGAGGTTTGGGAGAAGAGCTCCTGGCTGGGGAGGACCTGGAGTAGGGATTTAAGGAATTTATGGTGGTGGCTGATCCATTTGATGCTCAGAAATGGAGGCAGTTTGCCTGCTCTCCTTACAGGACCAGAACTGCACGGAAGAAATTCCTTTCCCTTTTTTTCCAGCACCTCCACACAATCCCAAGATTCCAAGGAGCTGTAACATCCCTGGGAAAACGTCAGTTTTATCCCTTGGCAGTCACACCAAAAACATCTTCAAATTTTTTAATGTGTGAGATGTTCCTGCCCACAACAAGATGATTTTTAAGGTCCTTCTTTAAGGCAGGGACACCTTCCCCTATCCCAGGTGGCTCCAAGCCCAGTCCAACCTGGCCTTGGACATTTCCAGGGATCCAGGGGCAGCCACAGCTTCTCTGGGCAACCTGTTCAGGCATGATTAAATAAAACTGGAATTGTGTAAAATTTGCTAATGATTATTTGTTATCAACCAGGAACTTTTTATATTTTGGGGACTTTTCATTTTCTTGATGCTGCTTGTCTTGTGCTCTTCTTTTTTCCTTCTTTCCTTCAGTGGGAGAAGAGGAATGGAACAAATGATGGGAATCTGGTTTCTGACTCTGGGGCTGCTCTTCCTTTTTCACGCGCTCTGCAAGGAAAGCTGCTGTAATTCAGAATGTGAAATCCCAGGATCATCAAGGTGGGAAGAGCCCTCCAGGATCATCCACTGCCACCACTACCCCAAACTCTGTCCCCAAGGGTCACATGCAGACTCCTCCTGAGCACTGCCACACACAGGGACTCCAAACCTCCCTGGGCAGCTCATCCCAAGGCCTGACCACTCTCCCAGGGAAATTTTCTTTCCCAATCTCCAACCTGAGCCTCCCCTGGTGCCATTTGAGGCCATTTCCTCTCCTCCTTTTCCCTTGGGACATGGCAGAAAATGGGGCTAACCTGGCTCCACTCATGAAACAAAGTTGGTCAATAAATCCGTTTTCAGGCTTAAACTCTTCATTTTGGCCTGTGGAAAAGTTCATTTTTTTCTGCACTCTTTTTCCAGAATTTTGTCAGGATCTGGAAGTGTTGAGAGGGAGAACTCCCCCTGCTGTGTTGCTCTATTCTTAAGTTACTTCTTTAATTTTATGGTTGTTTTGGTCATAACTGAATTTAAAAGCAATTCCCAGCATTCCAATGCCAAATCCCAGTTTCTCTCCTCCTATTCCTATAAACTGTGTCTATTCAACTGAAGTTTTCCCCTTGATTTTGAGCTTAAACACACTGGTAAACGTTCACAATGCACAGCAGAGAGATTTGGTTCAAGCAAACGCTTCCCTCGCTTGTGCTGTGCAAGAAAACTGAGAATGCGGGGCTTTTCCTTGCTTCCAGATGTTTCTTCTTCTCCCTCCTTCCCTTCTTGCAGCTCCTCAGCTCCAGGGAAAGCAGCAATTTATCCTTTGTTCCTCTGAGGCTGCTTCTCCTCTCCCCTTCTTTTCCTCTCTCTGATGCTCATGGGGGAGGAAAGCACTTAAGGCTCTCTTTTGGGGCTGAGTTTCCATCCCTTTAATTTCCCTCTAAATTCTCCAGGATGCTAAAGGGGACCTGAGGGGGCTTCCCATGAATTATAGGTGTTTTAGTGTTCATTAGACACCTCCTGTCCCCTCCTCTCTCTCTTCATCTCGTTGAGTCGTGTTCTCATCAACAAACGGGGATTTGCAGTGATGGTGTTTGGAGTCTTTTCTGCCCAGGAAAAACACACAGAATCCCAGAGTCAGATGGAATTTCCTCATGGAAAGGGTGCTCAGGCCTTGGCAGGGGCTGCCCAGGGAGGTTTGGAGTCCCCATCCCTGCAGGTGGCCAAGGAAGGGCTGGAGGTGGCACTGAGTGCTCTGGGCTGGGGACAAGGTGGCCATGGGGCACAGCTGGGACTGCCTGGGCTGGGAGGGCTTTTCCAGCCTCAGGGATTCCTGGGATCCAGGGCACAAAAGGCAAGATTACCTTTGTCACCACAAAGTTTAGCAAATAGCAAATTAGCAAGTAAACAGAAGGGAATTCCAAAAAGGCTGCAGGAGGACTTTTCACGAGGGTATGGAGTGACAGGAAAGGGGGGAACGGCCTTGACCTGAAGGAAGGAAGGGTTAGATGGGATCTTGGGAAGGAATTGGTCCTTGGGAGGATGGGCAGGCCCTGGAATAGAATTCCCAGAGCAGCTGTGGCTGCCCCTGGATCCCTGGCAGTGCCCAAGGCCAGGTTGGACATTGGGGCTTGGAGCAGCCTGGGGCAGTGGGAGGTGTCCCTGTCTGGAACAAGATGATCTCTAAGGTCCCTTCCCACCCAAACCATTCCATGATTCCATGATAATATTCCCATTTATCACACATGCAGGGCTCTTGACACTGTCATTAAAAACAGACCTTCCACCAGACCAGGCTGATCCAAGTGTGATCCTTGCCTTTTCCTCCTTGCAATCCTCATTTGCAGCTGCACCTCAGCTGAAAGATGCCCTGAGTTTCTCCTATTTGTGTTGTCCAGCTGCAACCCAAACCCAGCTTTCCTGAGCTCCCTCATCAAGCCCATCTTGTCAGGATTTATTTGAAAATCAGCTTTTTTAAATTGTTCCACATTAAAGTTCCCTCTCAAATCAGATTGCCAAGAAAACACAGGGATCCCGTGAGTGCTCTGTGCTCCCCTTCTGAGTTTTATTTAAAAAGTCTGACTGATAATTGAGATTTCATTCCCAGTTTTCCATGGCTGCTCTTTCCCTTGCCAGCAATGGGAAGCAAGCACATGTTCCAGGAACTGGGGAAATCAGGTGTAAAGCTGTTCTAAGTCTAAGTAAACGTGAAAGATGTCTGGGAGTGTGGCTGGGTTAGTCCCTGAAATTCTTGCAAGAGATTTAATCTGATAATTAAAGTCACTGGTTAATAATGACAAGCACCAGGCTTAAAATATGATTTAAAAACAATCCTGACATCAAGTTCTTGAGGAATCATTAAGAGTGTTTGGCTTGGAGTCAGCCTGTCCCCGTGCCTCCCTGCAGAATGTCACTTTATAATTTCCTATTTTATTTCACACCCAATCCTCCTCAGCTTAATGATTTTATCAGGCAGAGAGGGGGAAATGAAGTGCTGGAAGCCACCAGGAAAAAAAGTTCCTGCCTGATGGAACAGTGTTGAAATCACTGACTTAGCACCAGGTGGAAAATGGGATCTACAGGGTGGCAGGACAATTCCTAAGGGTCATGAAATCCTCATTTGTTGAAGAACAGGTTAGGGATTGTGGAATATTAAGTGTTATTTTCAAACTACTTCACAAGCACTGCCTAATCCTTCTCTACAGCTCCTCCGTGAGCTCCATCTGTTGTGGGACTTCAACTGTTCACTAAAATTCTCATTTATTACAGCCCTGATAATTCATCTGTATGACTTTTCTTCAAAGAATACTCATTTGGAAGAGAAAAATGGAACTTCAGGCAAAGGAGAGCAGCAGCAGAATTTCTTGGAAAGCCCTGGGAAAGCAGAGAAAACTGAAGGGCAAGGTGAGACCTTCAACTGCAGCCAAATTCTGTCCAAAAATTGAGTTTGCCTGACCTGAGCAGATCCAAGTGGGTCAATCTTTCTCCTTCTTTATTCCCCTCTTTAATCTTATTTTTAATTTTTTTTTTGTCCTTAATCAGAACAGAATGTTCCAAAGCTTTGTTTAACATTTTGAATCCGGGCAGGAAAGGAGATGAAAATCCCAAAAAGTTTTGCAAGATGGGAAAAGCATTTCCCAGACAGGTTTAGCAACATCTTCCAGGATTTCCAAAGAGCTGGGAAGCAGCAGTGGCCCTCATCCCAATCCATCTGGGCCATCTCCAGTGAAATGAGCTTCCTCACAAATATCAGCTCATGACTTCAGTAAATCCCACAAAACTCTTTCCCCAGGAAATCACTTGGAGCCAAGTGGAGATTTTTATTAGCCAAGTGGATTCTGGCTACCTGCTGTATCCCATGACCCCATTTAATTTTTAAATATTGGTATTAATATATTAATTATATAGTGTGAAATTATATATATATATATGAAAATAGATAGTACTTATAATTTGATATAATAGCTTTTATGTTTTGTCATTTGATTGTATAATTTTCTAAAAGGTGTTTGTCCCTTTTGAATCTCTCTTTTGTTTTTTAGTCACTTGAGCATTTTACAAATGCTGTCGTTGGAAAATTTGATGATGTTGTTAAATCCACTTGGATAATGAAAAAAGCAGGGATGAAATAATTCTGGGCGTTGTGTTGTTCCTTCCCTGTGCTCCCAACCTGTCAGGGGAGAATTGGAACAAATCCCTTCAGGCTGCGCTCGTTCCTTCCCTCATTTCCTCTGGCAATCCCGGGAGCTGCCCAGGACACTTTGTCTTCCTTAAGAGCATTCCAGCTGTGGCACGAGGCTCTTCCTTTGTATCTGCTCCTCATCCGTCTCCTCCTGTCACACCCGGAAATGGGATCCCTTTGTCAAACACTTCATTTGCTCCCCTTTGCAGAGAGGACAGAGGCTGGAGGATTTTCCAACAAACCTCAGAGGTATTCCTGCTTTTTATTCCACTCTCCATTATTTTTTTTTTCCTTTTATCTTCTTTTTTTTTTTTTCTGTTCTGAAAAACATTTCATCTCTTCTAAGTAATTAAACTGTCCTTGTGAAGGTGCTCCTGGAGTAGATCCTTGGCCGGGGAAAGCTGCCACAGGCAGCAGAGCAACCTGGATTTACGGCATTGGATGATTCGGCTGTGAGGATTTGCTCTTCCCTCTGTGATTTTGANTTTGAGCATTTTACAAATGCTGTCGTTGGAAAATTTGATCATGTTGTTAAATCCACTTGGATAATAAAAAAAGCAGGGATGAAATAATTCTGGGCGTTGTGTTGTTCCTTCCCTGTGCTCCCAACCTGTCAGGGGAGAATTGGAACAAATCCCTTCAGGCTGTGCTCGTTCCTTCCCTCATTTCCTCTGGCAATCCCGGGAGCTGCCCAGGACACTTTGTCTTCCTTAAGAGCATTCCAGCTGTGGCACGAGGCTCTTCCTTTGTATCTGCTCCTCATCCGTCTCCTCCTGTCACACCCGGAAATGGGATCCCTTTGTCAAACACTTCATTTGCTCCCCTTTGCAGAGAGGACAGAGGCTGGAGGATTTTCCAACAAACCTCAGAGGTATTCCTGCTTTTTATTCCACTCTCCATTATTTTTTTTTTCCTTTTATCTTCTTTTTTTTTTTTTCTGTTCTGAAAAACATTTCATCTCTTCTAAGTAATTAAACTGTCCTTGTGAAGGTGCTCCTGGAGTAGATCCTTGGCCGGGGAAAGCTGCCACAGGCAGCAGAGCAACCTGGATTTACGGCATTGGATGATTCGGCCGTGAGGATTTGCTCTTCCCTCTGTGATTTTGATTAAAACTCCATGGTTTGCTTCCTACTCTCATGGCTTGGAATGAAAAAAAAAAAAAGTCCTCTTCCACTCATTTAAGAGCTGATCTGAAAGTTCTTTAAAATTGGAATGAAGAGAGAAACTTGACTTTATTTCTTTGTCTTTGTCCTGCATCACCCTGGAGCTTCATGTCCACGTTGGACAGGGCTTGGAGCACCCTGGGACAGTGGAAGGTGTCTCTGCCCATGGCAGAGGTGGAATGAGATGGTTTTAAGGTCCCCTCAACCCAAACCATTCCTTGATTCCTCATTCTGTGATTCCACCTGCGGAGCTGCCCCAGCCCTGGGCCCAGCACAGGGAGCAGCTGGAGCTGCTGCAGAGAGCCCAGAGGAGGCAGCAGGATGAGCAGAGGGCTGGAGCAGCTCTGCTGGGAGGAAAGGCTGCCACAGCTGCCATTGTTCAGCCTGCACAGGAGAAGCTTTGGGCTGAGCTCAGGGTGGCCTTGCAGGGCCTGAAGGAGCCCCAGCAAAGATGGAGAGAGACAATTGCCAAGGGCTGCAGGGCCAGGACACAGGGAATGGCTTCCCAGTGCCAGAGGGCAGGGCTGGCTGGGATCTGGGGCAGGAATTGTTCCCTGGCAGGGTGGGCAGGCCCTGGCACAGGGTGCCCAGAGCAGCTGTGGCTGCCCCTGGATCCCTGGAATTGTGACCTTCCCTGCTAATCCCTGGTGGTGTCCATCAGCAAACAGCAGAACTGTCTTAAAAAGCTGGGAAATGCCCTGAACTTCAGAGGTGAAAACGACACAAACCCACATTCCTGGTAAACAAAAAGGCATCAAATCCCTCCCTCCTTCCTCAAGCTCTCAAGTGCCTTTTTTCCAGGATTACTCTTTTCCATTCTTTGGTTAGGCTGGGTTTAAAACATGAAGGTGCTGCTGGTAAAGTGGCTGTGGAGCCTGAGAGTAAGAGAGTCCCAAAGTGAGGGGGTTTTGGGTCTGGCTGCAGTTTGAATTATCTTTACATCATTCCAGGAAAGCCATTTTTGTGGTGATCCTGCAAGAAAAGGATTTCCAGGAAAGAGCCTGGATCTAGTTGACTTCATTTCATGGAATCATGGAATGGTTTGAGTTGGAAGGGATCTTAAATCCCATCCAGCTCCACCCCTGCCATGGCAGGGACACCTCCCACTGTCCCAGGCTGCTCCAAGCCCCAGTGTCCAACCTGGCCTTGGGCACTGCCAGGGATCCAGGGGCAGCCACAGCTGCTCTGGGAATTCTATTCCAGGGCCTTCCTGTCCTCCCAGGGAACAATTCCTGCCCAAGATCCCATCCAGCCCTGCCCTCCTTCAGTTTGAAGCCATTCCTCTCACTCCAGGCCCCTGTAAAAACTCCCTGCCCTTTCCACAGGGATGCACTGAAACATCCCAAATGTCAAATGGAGGCCCCCAAGCTCTTTAAAAGTGGGATTTCGGCAGCCCTGTGACCCAGGTGCTTCTGGAAAGCAGAGCTCAAGGCTATTGTTGAACATAATTGGATTTCAGGCAAATAACAGGATAAAGTTTATGAAAGTGCCGAACTATTTAGGATCAAAAGTGAGAGACACAAAACATTTCCAAGCAAAACAGTGGTATTTTTTATTTAGTCTTGTTCTTTTATCCTTCATTAGGAGCAGCTTTTTCCATTTCCAGCCTCGGACCAACACGAACCTCTGTGTCTGAACCCAGGTCACAGCACTCGTTTTGCATGGGAGACTTGTGGAATAAATTCCCATCTCTGGAAGTGTCCAAGGCCAGGTTGGAACAACCTGGGACAGTGGGAGGTGTCCCTGCCCATGGCAGAGGTGGCACTGGGTGAACTTTAGGTCCCTTCCAACCCATTCTTTGGTTCCTTGACTCCATTGAATCCCTGGGTGGTGAGAAGCTGACTCACGATGCTGTTTATGCATCAGATTTTCCAGTATAAAGACTGTTTTCCTTTTTTCCATGAATTATATGGAAAAAAAAATATCCCTTCACCTTTATTACAGGAAAACAGGACAAAGAGAAAGCAATTATTTGCATTGTTAAAAGATTCAGGTATTTTATCTTTGCAAAGAAGTGATAAGATCTATCAGGGTCTATTCTTTTTATCTGACCAGAAAGCCCGGTGTAGAATTCAATCTGTTTTTAGGAGAAGGAAAACTTTTATATCCCAAGTTTTCCAATGTGTATTTTAGAACCAGCCTGTAGCATTTTCAAGCTCCACACTTTTGGTTGTCATATCAACACCTTCTCCAGGCAATTGTGGGCCTGATATTTCTGTGTTTCAGAGGTTTTAGCCTGCTGGCAGCTGCTAACTTTTCTCCCAAAGAAAAATTCCTCAAGAAAGCTTCTTCTCAAAACAATCTTGGCAAACAACTCTCCTTGCTCAAAACAATCTTTCTCCAGGTGGTGTTTTGCTTTTCTAGTTCTCCAAACATTTGAGCTGTTTCTGTGGTTTAACCAGCGGGATCAGAGAGGTGTTGTTCCTATTCACCAACCATGTTAAGTCTGTGTCAGAACACCTTATAAAAAGGTAGTGAGAATTAGACAATAACGTTTTCTTTTTCTATGCTCTTTGCTTTCTGAAATATTTGGAGTCCCTCATCTTTTTTCGTGTCCTACAACGACAGGCAATATTCCCTGATTTCTAAATAGTACAAAACTGATCTAATTTTGCCTTTAGTTAAGTTAAGATTATACTTTCTAAAGTCAAATTTCACTCTACTGTGCATTGAATCCCCCAAGTGCAGTGTAAGACATGGGGCAGTCCTTGAAAAAGGGCAGGAGAACCTTTAAAAAGTCATGTGTAAGGGTTGGGGTTTTCCCAGAGCAGCTGTGGCTGCCCCTGGATCCCTGGCAGTGCCCAAGGCCAGGTTGCCCATTGGGGCTTGGAGCAGCCTGGGACAGTGGGAAGTGTCCCTGCCATGGCAGGGGTGGCACTGGGTGGGATTTAATGTCCCTCCCAACCCGAACCATTCCATGATTTCCCTGCCTGTGGGAAACCTGAATTAACAATGCTGTTTCAAGCCAGGCCCAGGCCTGAGCTCACACCCATTAAAACCAGTGCTGCTCTTACTGGTCAGCCTTTCCCCAGCATCAAACCTGAACTGGTGCCTTGGGAAGGCTGACCTGGAGCAGAGACTGCACAGAGCTACAGACCAAACTAGATATTTATTAAAAGGCCTTTAAGGATACACCTTGGGCAGGACAAGAGCCTGGCCAGGGCTACACCCAAGGTGGACCCAAAATGGGCACAACATGGACACAAAATGGATGCCTGGTCACAAGGTCTCACAGTTTTATAAGTTTTGGTCCATTTGCATATTGGGGGTTAATTGTCCAGTTACAGCTTTGGGTTGTGAAGTCCCATCCTTCTTGTTTTCCTTCTTCAGTGCCCCTGGGGGTGGCTCCCAGTTTATCTCTGAGCAATTAATCCTGGCTTAGGTCAGAGCCACCCCAACAACCCCAGGCCAGGTGCCTGAGCCCCTCAGAGGCCTGAGCTGAAGAAGAAGAAGAAGCAACGGCTGCTCCTGGGCCTGAGCCAGGGCTCTGAGGGAAGGGGGTGGCCCACAACGAACAGGAGCTGAGGCTTTTGGCTCTGTGCCTTGTGGTGACACCTGTGCCTAAGGACACGTTTAGGATTTGGGTGGTTTAGGGACCCAGTCACTCCGAACCCGTGGCTTCCTTGCTGTGTCTGTTGGCTCGGGCGGCGTCCCGCTTGGAGCAGCAGCTGAATTTCTGTGGGAAAAGCTGGAAGAGATGCGTTTCCCTCAACACAGAGTAAAACTCCCACTCTGTTTATAGTCTGGGGTGGCTTCCTGAAGCCACAGATTCTCCCGGAGCTGTTGCACCGCTCCGGGATAAATGCGCGCCGTGGGCGTCCCAAGAATTTGTGTGCAAAGAAAACCAAGGTGTCGAAGATGCAGCTCGTCGATAGCTCACACATCAAAGGGCTTGGAGACCCAGCAGGACAACAAAAACAACTCCCATGTTTTCCCACCCTCTTCCAGCTTCTCGCCATGTGGAATGAATCACCAGGGTTCCTGTTGGGAGTGTTTTACATCGGGGTTTTGGCGTGGGATGGAGGGTCAGGTGCAGATCCAAATCAATCCTGTGGGCGCCGACTTAATTGTGCTGCCAGGGGAGGCTCAGGCTGGACACCAGGAGGAATTTCTCCATGGAGAGGGTGGTCAGGCCTTGGAAGGAGCTTCCCAGGGAGGTTTGGAGTGCCCATCCCTTGAGATGTCACCTGGAGGTGGCACTCAGTGCTCTGGGCTGGGGACAAGGTGGCACAGCTGGGACTGCCTGGGCTGGGAGGGCTTTTCCAGCCTCAGGGATCCTGTGTTGAAAAATATTGGATTGAAAATTCTATCAACCCAATCCAGTGTTTGTGTGAAAGTTTGGTTCCTGCTGTTCGTATTTCTAATTTATTTAAGTTGCAGTTACTTTTTTTAGACACTTTTATGCGGTGCTAAAGCAAAGCAGCTCCAGTGAGAGGTTTGGTATTGCTGGAAAATACAAAAATCCAATGAAGCTGAATATTCCTAAATTATTCCAAACAACAAAATAGGCCCTGCTTGGCAGAGACCAAAAAGAAACTTTCATGTAAATTAATTACAAAAAAAATTTGAATACTTGATCCCAGCTATTTCCTATCAATAACTGCTGTTGGTGAATGATTTGGGGATCAATATCAACGTGATAAGGACGTGGTTTAGGGGTGGTGATGGTGGGATTGGATGATCCTGAAGGTCTCTTCCAGCCTTGATGGTTTTGAGATATTTGGATGGGTTTGCTCCATCTTTCCTTACAAAAAGGGAAAAAAGGAACAGAGTGGACACCAAAGAGGGATTTCATTATGTTAAAAAACCGGAAAAATTCCATGAAATTCCATCCATCTTGGAGATTTGAGGAACTGTGAGAGTGATATCACATTTGTGGGCTCTGTAGCCATCACTCATTCACCACTTAATTATTCCCCATTAATCCAGACCCGTGGAAGTGGGAATTTAACCCCAATCCCTGTCGAGAGTAAGACTCAACCTCAGTTTTTCCCAAAGACTGGAATTTTGTTAAAATTTGGGAACTTGGCAAAGGCAGAGGGGTGAGGAGCACAAGCTTGGATGAAAACTAGACATGGAATTCTCAATTCCCTGGAGGAAACTCCCCTCCAGAACTCCCTTCTCCTTCCCCAGGCTGTTTTTTAGGTCTCCTAAACTTGACAGGAGAAGTCCCTTGATCCTCTCTAACCACAGCAATCCAAACATTTTCCAACTACAGGGAAAAGCGACAACAATTTTATCAGGTGAAGGAGAGCAGGAACTTCATGGGGAGGTTCAGTTTAGATTTTAGGAATTTTTTTCCCTGCCAGGGGTGTCAGGAGGTGGTGGAGTCAGTGTCTCTGCAAGTGTCCCGGAGGAGTCTGGATGTGGCCCTTGGGGACAGGGTTTAGGGGTGAGAACCCCCAGGAAATAAAGGGATTCCCACAGGCTTCCTAATTTTGAGGAATTGCTCTTTATTTATTTATTTAATGCTTACAAAATCCTTATTCCAGTGATTTTCCTGTATTTTTCTAATATATATATAATATATATATATTCCCACTTCCCTCAGTTTCCACCTTCAAGCTTTCAAAACACAAATCCTGGCAGGAGAAAATCACCTTCCACTGGGGAAGGAAGAACAAAATTGCCCTCAATTCCTCTGGAAGAATCCTTGAAATCCTTTGTTTTATGGAAAACCGTGTGGATACAGTGGTGGTGCTCATCAGTACAAAACTGTTGGGCTGGCAGATCCTGGGAAACAGAAAATCTGCGCTCAGAGGAGAGAAATTCCCGTCTGCAGCCTCGCTGCAATTGTGCCAAATGTTCTCCGTGTGTCCCTGTGATCCTCCAAAAGCTCTGCTCTCTCCCCAAAACTGGGACACAGGCTGAAATCCGACCCCGTGCTGCGGCATGGAAGGGGCTTTCAATGGGATCAGGTTTTCATCCCGTGCCTTTTTCCTCCTTTCTTGGCACTCGTGTTGACCCAGCTAAATCCTAAAGAGCTGGAAGGATCCTGCTGGGGCTGCATCCGACCTGACAAAGACATCCATGGGCAGATGTCACAAGGGCCAGGGCTGGGTTGGTTTCAATTAGACCGTGGGTGCTCTTTCAAGGGCTCTGTGGCTGCATCAAACACTTGCTGAAAGCGCTGCCAGAGCCCCAATTTACTGCTAATTAAAGAAATATAAAAATCTATCTAAATGTGAGGGCGAGAAGAGGGATGAGAAAGGTTCATTTTCTTGTTCCAGCAGCGTTTTCTTATCAGAGAACAGATGTTGATTGCAGAAGAGTTAAAGAGGCTGGGGGTGCTCACCTGGAGAGGAGAAGCTCCAGGGAGAGCTCAGAGCCCCTGCCAGGGCCTGAAGGGGCTCCAGGAGAGCTGCAGAGGGACTGGGGACAAGGCCTGCAGGGCCAGGACACAGGGAATGGCTTCCCAGTGCCAGAGGGCAGGGCTGGCTGGGATCTGGGGCAGGAATTGTTCCCTGGCAGGGTGGGCAGGCCCTGGCACAGGGTGCCCAGAGCAGCTGTGGCTGCCCCTGGATCCCTGCAGGATTTGAGAGCAGGCTGGGAAGGGGCTTGGAGCAGCCTGGTTTAGTGATGTCCCTGTCCCTGCCTGGGGGTTGGACCTGGAGGATTTTAAAGCCCCTTCCACTCCAAAACATCCTATATTTTTTTATGCAAAGCAGTGTTTACAAAGGGAAAAAAAATAAAGTGGATACAAGCCCTAGTCCTTAATTGCTCAGAACTGGAGTTTCTCACTGCCAGCCAGTTCTGGCATCAATCCCTCCTCCCCATTCCCTCAGAGATCAGATTGCAAACCTAACACACTTGGGCCCTTTCCAGTTGGAAATTCCCCATGGCACATTCTGCCCCAGAGTGGCTGCATCCCTCTCCAGAGAGAGCTGGAACAGGAATTTCAGCTTGTTTCATGTGGGCACTCCAGTGGCTCTGGAGCCAGGAGAGGCTGGACCTGCCTAAGGATGGATCTGCAGCCTGAGAGGGGCAGAGCTGACAGAAAACTGTGGGAAGGACAGGAAAAAGTGGCCAGGATTTGGGCTTTTAGGGATGAAAACAAGCTGCTGTTTAATTCCCAGCTCAGCAACTTGGGTTGAAAACTGGAACAACTGTAATTATCCACAACTTTCTGAGCCAGACAATTGAATCACTCGGCTGAGCAGACGCCTCTGGGGATTTGCAACAGAGCTGCATATTTTTTTTTCCTTGTAGCACATGGAGAGTCTGTGTGGGAGCATAAAAACCCTCCATGGGGTGGCCCTGTCATTGCTGGCAGAGTTGTCACTTCCTACCACTCGTCAGAGTTTGGATAAACCAGGGGATAAATTAGGAGATAAGCCAGGAGATAAACCAGGAGATAAACCAGGAGCTGCTCCCACTCAGTGCTACCAGAGGGGGGTGACCCCAGCCCTGCTGAGCAGGAGGAGTGGGAATTGTGAGGTGTCCCATGGTGGGATCCCCAACCTCTCAGCCAACAACTGTGCCCTCAGCTACAGAATTCCAGAATCCCTGAGGCTGGAAAAGCCCTCCCAGCCCAGGCAATGCCAGCTATGCCCACCTTGTCCCCAGCCCAGAGCACTGAGTGCCACCTCCAGGGCTTCCTGGGACACCTCCAAACCTCCCTGGGCAGCTCTTGCCAAGGCCTGACCACCCTTTCCATGCAGGAATTCTTCCTTCAGGTGTGTTTTACAGCCAATAAATGCTGTGAGGTGACACAGGTGACACATCTAAACAAGAGCACCACTGCTGTAACACAAGATCTCTTAGGCTGAGTTAATTGCTTAAAGAGCAGCTTAATTGCAGGTTTTTTTGGTGTGCCAGCCCAGGTTTGTTGTAGGATTGGAAGGTCACTGGTATTTCTGGTGGAAACTCCCCTCGTACTCCTTTTCCGTGGTGCAGGCAGAGAGGAGTAGCTCTGAGAGGATCAGAGAGGATCCAGGCAGTGGATACACATATTCCCAGGGGAAAAACTCTCCTGGTTTTCTTCACAGCTCATTGCAAAGCTGCCTCTTTTCCACAAGAACTACTCCAGCTCCAGAAAAAAACAAAACAAAAACAAAACAAAACCGCAGTGGGACTGAAATGCCAGAAGCCTCCTCCTTATCATTTTTCTTTCTTTCTTCCAAACCTCGGTCATTTCCTCCGCGTGAGCCTCGAGCTCCATTTTTAGACCCTGGCAAAAGGGATCTCAGCCCGTTAAAGATCTCAGGGCTGTGTGACTGAGCTGGTGTCCCACTGTGGATATTCCAGTTTTAAAAGTGAGCTGAGCCCTGATAGTGATACCACATTAAACACATCTCCTATTGATCCTTTCTAACCTTGCAAAAGAGCCGCTCTGCATTAAGTACCTTTTACTCCGGGGCTGCTGCTGGGAGCATAGATGTTAAATGCCAGGCTAAATATCCTCAAAGGTCAGCAGAGAGGCCAGCTGGGAGGTCACCAAGTGATAATTTCCTGGGATAATAGGAATGTTTCCCTCTCTGGCCTTCTAACTCAGCCCGAGGACGCGCCAGCAGCGCGCCCTGAAAGGAGCTTGCAATATTTATAAATAAAAGGGAATTAATAAAAGCTCTGCTTCCCCACCACGTGGAATTTGGGATGTGTCAGGAAGCAGCTTGATGTGTCGAATTATTGGCGCTGATGAGAAGAAGGCTTTGAGCAGAACAAAGGTTGGGTTTCTAAAGGTGGATTTTCAGCTCGTCCTCCCCACTACTAAAGGCCACCTGCTCTACACAAAGACCTGAAAGGAAATCACCTGCTCCAAATTGAGGGGTAAGAAATAATCTGTAGCTAATGAGAGACAAAAAGCCATCCTGCTTTTCAACCCTTCCTTTTGGCTCTCTGCTGGCTCTGGACAGATGGGGCTGGTGTCTTCCTTTCTTCTGGAATGTCCTCTGGATCTGCTCTGGGTTTGATTTCCAGCACCACTGAGGACGTGGCATTGCTGCAGAGAGGGCAGAAGGGGCTTTGCTGAGAGCTCTGGCAGCCAGGTTCAGCTTGTCCACAGCCACTGAAGGGGATAAAACATATTTTTAGCTGGAACATGGCAATTTTTCCCACATGAGGAGCTGCTCTGCAGGCTCAGCCAGGAATTTGATGTGTTTTCTTTTACAGGAGCATGGAGTGACGGGACAAAAGGTTTTAAACTGGCAAAGGGCAGGGATAGATGGGATTTTGGGAAGGAATTCCTGGCTGGGAGGGTGGGCAGGCCCTGGCACAGGCTGCCCAGAGCAGCTGTGGCTGCCCCTGGTACCCTGGCAGTGCCCAAGGCCAGGTTGGCCATTGGGGCTTGGAGCAGCCTGGGACAGTGGGAGGTGTCCCTGCCATGGCAGGGAGTTGGAATTGGATGGGCTTTAAGGTCCCTTCCAACTCAAACCATTCTGGGATATTCCATGAATCCACAGTCTGCTATTTCTCTGCTTGCACTGGACAAAGGAATTGTCCAGTTTTCCTCATTTATGTTCCTCACAAACGTTCCGCATTTAGGAAAAATTCCAGTGCCTATTTTCTCAACTTCTGGTAGCTGCTTTTTGCCCAGGTTTTTTGTTTTTAGCTTTGCTTGTTTTGGTCTTTCCCCTTCTTTCTCTCCACCAAGATTTCGTAAACAAACGTCCCCAGAAAAGCAACAAAGGAGGGAAACAACAAGCCTGGGTTGGGAACAAGCAGCAGCTTGAAATGAGGTGAGGGTGTAATGGAGATGTGAGAATCCGGGTGCCTGCCAAAATTCCCATGTGAGAGAGGAAAATTAAACCAAGAAACTCATGCCAGGCACCTCAGAGGTTCTTTGTGGGAACCAAGGGGGTGGACATTCCCTGGCTGGAATAATCTCTGTGTGTGTGAGTAATTCCCTTCATGAATTTTGAGTAAGGCCTTAAGAAGCTGGTCTGGTTTGGGGCTGGGAATGGTCTGTCCAGTGCAGTCAGAGAAATTCCTTGGCTTTAACTCTTTAGGTAAAATTATTCCCAAATATTTATTGGTTTTGGTGCAAGTATCAAGAGGGAGGCTTCTTGTCCTGTAAAAGTTTGGAGGGTGGGAATGGGGAGGAAAATGAAAACCTCAAATACCCCCAAGGCAATTATCGAAATGATAATTTAAAAGTTGAACATCTCAGCTGTGGGGTTTTCTTTGAACCATTCCCATTTTTAACATCATTTAAAGTCAGCTTCTGTGGGTCACTGATAAGCTGAGTTTTCCTTCAGCCCAGGAGCTGATTCTGTCACACAGTTGGAGAAACAATGCAGGGAATTATCGATGTGTCTGCTCTGGAAGGAAACTCTTGTTTTCTTACTCTTTTGCTTCTCTGAAATAGCATTTTTCAGGCGAAATCAACTTCTCCAGCCTCACCACTGACTTCCCTATATTTGTTTCTAGAGGGGTTTTCTACCCTGAGTTTTTCTTCCCTTCAGATAGATTTTAACGTAGCATTGCTCTTTACCCTCTGCTCCTTTTTCTTCATGATCTCTTCTGCTGAAACTGGTAAAAAAAAACTTTGGAACAGACAAGCAGATGATGCCCATCACATCCTTTCTCCTTTTTATTATATTCCTTTTTTTTTTTTTCCTAACAGACAGCAAAGCACCAACTCTTTTTCCAGCACTGCAGGCTTTGACCCTTGGAGATTTTTCTTGTCCAAGTGCTGGCCTTAATTAGAGTCTCACTCTCCTCTCCAAGTGCTGAGGTGAGGTCAGCTGGCCTCTCATTCCTCTCATCACTCTTGGCTCCTTTTATTAAAGCCGAGCTGCTGAAGCCACTTCCCAGTCTCCAAGAACTGCTGCCGTTTCAAGTCTTCAGTTTATCTCCCTTATCAGGATCTTTGCTTTTCACACTTCATTTAAGCAGATTGCAAGTCCAGGCCCTCTTTGAGGCAGAGAAAATCTCCTTTAACCTTTCCACACTTCCTCTCCTCAGCTCTATCCCCTGCTGTGCTCGGGGCTGAGCTCTGACTCGGGGTTTATCTGCCTGAAAAGGGATTTGTGTAGGGATAAAAAAGGGATTTGTGTAGGGATATCTCCTTGATAAGAGGGAGATTTGCAGCGTGGCAGGAAAACACATCCCAGCAGCACGACAGAGAGGGATTACCCTAATAATTACCCTAGTAATTACCCTAATAAGTGTCCTAATCTTGTACCACTGCAGCACCATGGGGTTTATTTCTCTTTTTTTCCTCACAGAAGCAGAAACTTTGGCAGAGGCAGGAGCAGGAACAGGAGGGGCTGAAAGGCTGGGTTGTGCCGGGGAGCTCCTTTTTCCTCTGTTTCCCCTTTTTCCCCCTGTCCTTGCATTGGGAGCAACGGAGCATCCCAAAAAAATCCCAGTGCAGCCTGTCTGCCAGCTGGGCAAGCACAGCTTCCCCAGGGGAGAGAGGGAAACCCACCAAGGAATTCCAGAATGGTTTGGGTTGAAAAAAACCTTAAAAAAAAAAAAAAAAAAAAAAGAAGTGAAACATCTCAAAGTAAATGAACTTCTACTTTATTGACTTCGACTTTGAAGAGAAAGTCACTCCCTTATCTCCCTTCATGGCATCTGGAATTCTGGAATGCTTTGGGTTGGAAGGGACCTTAAGGACCACCCCGTGCCACCCTTGCCATGGCAGGGACACCTTCCACTGTGCCAGGCTGCTCCAAGCCCTGTCCAAGCTGGCCTTGGGCACTGCCAGGGATGGGAAATCCACAGCCTCTGAGGATCCTGAAGATGCCTGAGCCTGGCTGTCCAATGTCTCAGAAGGAGCCGTGCAACTGAAGTCAAACTCTTTGTGGAATCTTGCAGGGTGGTTTTCCGTCTCCTCCTGCTGTGAAACAGAAAATGTTTCAACCTCTTTGTGCCCTGTGGTGACCACACAGCTCCTGTGGGAATCCCACGTGCTTGGAAGGCTTCTGTGTCCTCCAGCAGAGACTTTAATGTGCTGGAAGTGAAACCTTCCCAGCTTGTCACCTTGTGGGATTGAATTCATTCCTTCTTTTCTCTGCCAGCACTTCGTGTCTTCCCACTGAGGGATCAAAGAGGAAGCTCAGAAGAAGTGATCTCAGAGAGAAATCCAAGACTTTTGACTAAAGCCACTCAATGCCCAATGATCAAGGCTTTAGGGGGTTTGCACAAAGCCAAGGCAAAGAATTGGGAACTACAAACAGAGCCCTTATTTCCCTTCATTCACTAATTCCTTCCCTCCTCATTAATTCCAACGGGGCGCTGACGAGTTGTAGGGATCTTTTGTGCCTTCCTGGAAGTCAGAATGGTTTAAACTTTGCCCACTCTGCTGTGACTGTCCCCAGCAGTGGTGGCACAGCCCTGAGTGCCCGGAATTCCTCAGTGTGTCCAGCCTGGCTTTTGTGTCCCGGGGAAAAAGGAAGAGCTGGTCACGAAGAGAAAGCAGCAGGGAAGGGCAGCAAGAGGAATTTGCTGAGCAAGCACTGAGGGTTGGATTTCCAGGCTAAAGAGAGCATTTCGGGAAATTAAGCAGGAAAATCAAGCATTTTCCTCAGGGATGACCAAATCCCTCTGCACAAACCGATTCTGGCACGTTCAGCCCAAAGCATTCCAAAGTTGGGAGTCAGAGTGAAAAAATCCCTCAGATTTTTTCCCTAAAACCAAAATTAATAAATGCTGGATTTTTTTTTTTGCTAGTTATATTTTTCTGGTGGAGCACTAAGATTGTTGAGCCGCATTTTCAAGGCTTTTCCAGGTCCTCTTCTTTTGTGCTGATCCTGGAAAAGTGCCGGGACTTGATGGCAAATATCAATTGCCGTGGAATTCCCCAGCATCTCATGAGAGGTGGTGACATTGCAATCCCTCTGCAGGCATTTGAAGCCTTCTCTTGCAGTCCAGAAGAAGCCAGTTCTGCTGCTTTTCCAAGGCAGTGTTGTCCAAGGAGTGTGATTGTCCAGAGTTAGTCCCTGATACCATTCCAGTACCAAAAGGGGACTTAAATGAAGGCTGGAGAGGGAATTTTCACCAGGGCATGGAGTGACAGGAAAACTGGGAATGGCCTTAAACTGAAGGAAGGCAGAGTTAGGTGGATCTTGGGCAGGAATTGTTCCCTGTGAGGCTGGGCAGGCCCTGGAATAGAATTCCCAGAGCAGCTGTGGCTGCCCCTGGATCCCTGGCAGTGCCCAAGGCCAGGTTGGCCACTGGGGCTTGGAGCAGCCTGGGACAGTGGGAGGTGTCCCTGCCATGGCAGGGGCGGCACTGGATGGGCTTTAAGATTCCTTCCAGCTCAAACCATTCCATGATTCCCTGAGATTGCCCAGCTAAATGAAAGTGAACCA
>WAAE01023805.1:0-17332 GCA_013400495.1 Nicator chloris
TGAAAAAAGATATAACAAAAATAGAGAGTAATAAAACTCCAGAAAGATGCATGATGCACAAAATCAGTGGTCACCACCTACTGACCAACACCCAGCCTGCCCCTGAGCAGTGATGGAGCCTTCCCAGTTTATGTACTGGGCATGACATTCTATGGTGTGGAATACTCCTTTGGCCAGTTCAGGTCATCTCTCCTGGCCATGGTCCCTCCCAGCTTCTTGTGCACTTCCTGGTTTGCAGAGCATGGGAAACAGAAGAATCCTTCGCTTAGGGTAAGCACTGCTCAGCAACAACTGGAACATCAATTTGTTATCATCATGATCCAAAACACAGCATTGTATCATTTTCTAGGAAGAAAATTAACTATCCCAGCTGAAATGAGGACAGTGAACTATTTTCTTCCTTTTAAATTGCTTAATATGTTAAGACAACGTAACAGTCTTCCTGTTCCTTAAGGGGATTCCTATTAAGAATCTTTTCTTTTTCCTCCTTTCAAGTTTGCCTACACTTTTGGGCAGTAAAGTTGAGAACTGGGATTTACAAATATGGGAAATAAAAAAAAACAGAGGTGTTAAATTTTTGCTGTTGATTGAGTTAGTGTTTTCATAGCTTATGAAGTGTTATGTAAGTGACATGCAGATGTGAGGGCTCAGTGTGAGAGGATACAAGCTTTTTGGGTCAGACTTGCCTGGAAATTTTGGATTTAGCTGTTTTTCCTCACACATTGATATCAGTTACACTGCAACATGAAACAAATACAGGAGATTCAAATCTCGAGAATGTACAGCAAAGTTTGGTGCATAATGTGAAGCACTTGAATTTTCAAAATATTTGTTCTGTTGTAAAAAAATATTTGCATCTATTAGCACTGATGTGTAGTCTGTATAATGGGAAGCTCTTTCTCATTGTAAGTCTTTAATATTTATTTATGGCCTTTGAAAGAAAAACTACTGGATATTCACTTTCAGGTAGATAAACTTTGGGGTTTTTGTGCAAAACTCCACTTGTATTTATTGCATGAAAAGAAGCTCAGTGTTCAGTTTCAATTTGTAACATCACGTAGAGTGATAAGTGGTAATTTACTCAGTACTGATGGTTAAAGCTTGAATGCATTTCTTATTCTGAAAAGTCTGAAATTTTCAGCCAGTCTGACCATGAAAGTAGGTGAAAACTTGAGGGTATGTTATGACTTGAGTCAAATTCAATGCAATGTTAAATCAGGCTATAAATATATGAGGATTTTTGGGAGTTGTGGTGGGTGTTCATCTTTTGGTTTTGGTAGAGCGCATTGAAGGCTGTGTATGTTAGAGAACTTGCTGCTCAAGTTGCACAGGTGCGATCATGAATACTTTTTAGCCTTAGTTCAAAAACTCTTAGTAAAATGCTATAAATTGGACTAAAAATGTCAAAGAAATTAAAAAGCAAACTTTGATGGTTTTTAGGGATACTAGTCTTCACAAGACAGTTTCTTTGGATAATTCTGGTTATACATACAAAAACTTACTGCACATTTGTCACTGTTAGAAATCTACAACAAAAAGGTATTCAGACAGAAGCAGAACACATTTAGTAGGGAACGGAGTAATACTGAAGTAATTTTTCCATTACTTTTGCCTCACGAAAGAATATTAAGTGATCTTGGAAGCAACCAACCAACCCACAACTCCTTCAAAAATTTGTTCACAAAATTCATTAATTATAATAAGCTTAATTATGATAACAAATCAAATAACTTCAGTTGATCTAATGCAGGGCTGTCTGAGTAAGTCAATTATGTTGAATACAAGTGTTGAAAATTCACTTACTCCTCAGACATACTAGTCACAGCCTAGCTAAGGTAGTTTGCTTGTAGATGTTGGGCTGAGCAAAACAACCCTGCTGGTGTGACAGCATCCATTCAAAGTCATTTGCATATAGCAAACACTGAGTATTTGCAGAGAAGACATTAGGGAATTAAAGTATCCTGCTGTAATAATTCTCTCCATCTAGTAGCTTTGTTTATGTTGAGTTAAATAAAATTTTACAGGAAATTACCTTTTTTTTTTGCACCTGTTCTTGGAAATAGCCAACAGAAGTGCCTGCTCTTTCCTGATCACCATCTAATGTGCAGTATTGCCTCCTTTCTCTGGCTTATACCCTGCTTTAACAGACAGGAATGCTTACAATATCCTTAATGAAATAGGCCATTAACCTGTGTTAGAACAAAGCAGGAGAGCATCCTCATCGGTTTTCTTACAGGTGTTGGATCCTGTCAAGGTAGGTAGGGAAAAGGCTGGATGCTTAATCAGGATATGAATACTGCTGTCCTCAGATATTCTGGGTGGCCCATGACGAGGAACATCAGAAGACTCATTTTCATCACTGTACAAAATTAGCTATGTAATGTCTATTGTTCTCTAATTTCTCACTCATCACTCTAGAAATGTAATCCCAGGTGTCTCATTCCTATGCAAGCAGATGTGGGAGCTCATAAACAGAATTGCAACCTGAAGGAATGAGTTCTCAGATCTTTTAGTTGCCAGGGAAACTACATTCTCAGTCTGTGTATGTTTACAATAACTGCCTTTCCTATGCTGTCTAAATTTCATGTTGTGGCACTTGGGACCAGACTATGATAGAGAAATAGTAAGATATGTTAACTAAATGCTATCATTGATTTTTATAATAATACTTACAAAAATAAGTTGTACATTCTGTCTCCAAGTATGTATGATTTTAACAGATATGTGACAAATCTAGGAAATATTTAATATATATTTTGATCTTTCTGGCCACTTTTCTGTGCTCCACTTATAAATCAGTCTCCGTTAGAATGCAGTTAAGTATGGCCTGCATGTCTAAAGAGGTACTTCTCAACAAAAAGTTATTTCGGCAGAAATTATATTTTTTTCTCCTCCAAACATAGCATATTTTTCCTGATTACTTTCTGGCACAAAAGCAGGATGGGGGCTATTGAATCAGGCTACATTAATGGGGACACTTAAGATCTAGGCAACTTTTATATGAGAGAATTTGGTAATTTCTTTTTAATAATCAAAATCTTGGTAGCATTCCTAAATTCACCTACTCTGACTAGCATTTAGAGCTTTCTTTATTGTACTAGTCCTAATGCCCTATTTTTCCCTTCAGGATCATAAAAGTCCGATTTCCAGACAAAAGTATCAGACACATGTTTTTGTTTTAATTAGTCAATGAATTAATTTTCAAAGTCTTATCTCTAACATGTATATGGATAGTGACATTGTATTAAATTTGTGCTTGTTCTCCATGGAGGCAGCTTGTGTTACCCACTGCCTTTCTTCTGCACCACTTGTGAATCAGTGCAGTTCTCCAGATTCAATACAGCAAAAGCACCTGTCCTGTGCTGGTACATGGTGAGCATGCAGCCTATTTCTAACCAATTTTCTTCACAGCAGCAGCAATCTTACCCACATTATTTCCTCCTGGGCAATGAAATATGGAAACATTTGCTTTTTCATCTTCTGTGAAGGCCTATCATCACTAACGTTTATTATTTTTTAGGTTTGATAATTTAAAAAAAAACATAATAATTGGGCATTTTGTCTAATAAGGCAGCTTGTAGGAAGCTATCTGGAAGATTCTGTTGTGCAGAGGCTCAAAATGATCAGTCAAATCCTGACAGCATAGAAGATTCATCAGATTTCTTGCCTCTGAATTCTTTCTCAACAGAATGTACTATCAATAATAAAATAAATGAAGTAAATAGCTTAAGCAAAAGAATACAGTTTTTAAAAGTCCCACAGGAACATTAATTCTTTTTAAATGTAAATCAAAACTGACATAGGGTTTAAAACCAACAGGCTCCGGTGGGAAGGAAAGTAGTCATAATGTGAATTACTGACAAGAGCTAGGAATTGGAGCACTTGAGTTTGAATAATGTTCATGCAGCTCAGTAAGAGAAACTATTACTGAACTGAAGGTAATTGCTATGGGCATTGCAAAAAGGTAACATGTATTCCGTATTTGTAAAATTAATTAAAAAAATAGCATCATATATATAAAAAGACTGAAAACTGAAGGGTTTTAACAACCTAGGTGCCAACTGGAGTTCAAGTTATTTTAGCCTCTTGTATAAAATTCTGAGGACATTGAAAAGACCATAATTAACCAGTGACAGAATAGATGAAATTTCTAATAGCTGGTTCTTCCATTAGTGAAGTAAATCCAAAATGTTACAATAAAGTATTATCAAATGAGAGATTCAAAGAAAAATACAGCAGTTCAGAGTTTGCATGAAAAGGTAGTATGTGGCGATGTATGTGGTGTTTGTCATGTTTTATGTTTCCAATAGACATAAAAAATGGTGTTTGATAGGAAAAGAAAAACCAACAAAATTTAATTATTCTTCAAGTGCTTGTTGAGGTGGGCAGTATTTGTATTGCATGAGCTGCTATAACTGTGATAATGCACTGTTAGCACAGAGGAAGATCTTGGGTGAGTGACTCAGTAGACCTGCATCCAGAAATTAATGAATTATAAACTTACCAAGTGATCTAGATCTGCCATTTGTTCATTTGAATTTGGAACCCTGTAGCCAGTAAACTGATTTGTTTGAAAAAAACCCCATACTTAGATGAATAATTATTATACAATTAATGGTTAAATTGTAATAAAGCTGATTCTTTCCTATTTTTTTTTTTACCTGACAGAACATATAAATAATCAGTTCAAAGAATTCTTTGGTTCAGTGCTCTCAGAATTTGCAATATGTGCCCAAGTCAGTGACCCTGGAGGACTATTAAACAAGTTCATTTTACTGTAATGTTGTGCTGATGTCTTTAATACATTTGAGAAACTGAAACAATTTCTGGAGAAGTTGTGTAGTATGGGAAGTATATTAATACATATTTCAAGCTTTGCATTATGTGATTTTTGACTCGAGTGGGTGAAGAGGCTCACTCAGGACCTGAGAACAGCAGCTGGGATGCTGTGCAGGAGCAGCTGACAGAGTCAGATCTGTGCCATTAGACTGGCTCTGTGGTGGCTATGAAGAATCCTGCAGTGAGTCACAGACAAAGGAACATTATTGTATATTTTATCTTAAGGGAATTAACTTTTTAATTATAATAAAATATTTTAATTAAATAACATGTTTTAAGGGAATTAACAAGATTATTTGAGAAAAGAAAAACATAGGTCTGTTGATATCAGAATTATAAATCTGCTCTTATGGCTTGCACTGATGAAGGGACAGCGTATTTATATTTCTGTAATCTAAGTTAATGGTGGGATAGAAAATCTTCATGCACAAAATGGTTGATATTGAGCAATATTCAGTACTTTGACTGTTGAGTAGTTGAGTCCATGTCACTCCCTTCTTTTGTGCCCTGTGTTGCAACCTGTGTGTCCAGATAAGAGACTTAATTTTCTGAATTTTGACTTGACAAACTCCCTGAATATTTGACCTGTTTGAAGTAAAAAAACTAAATTCCAATTTTACATTATATTTGTCCATCTTTTAAAGACTCATTTTCAGAATTTCATTTTCATTTCTCAATAGTGTCTCCCTGCAACACCCCTCAAAATCAAAAGGTGTATAAATAAACATGCTGCCCTTTGTTAAAAGTAATCTTTTCAAATCAAGTGTTGTATTGCTTTTCCTCCAGTCCCTTTCTCAAAGTGATCATGATACAGTTATTTGAGATTAGTAAATCTCCTTACTAAAGGGAACATTTATTTCAAGTCCCATCCTGTAAAGAATATGATGCATCAACAGCTTAAAATCTGTCAGCTTTCTTCAATTTGTAGGTAGGTATCTGCCCTTCTGTTTTCAATCACCATGTAAGTTTTCTTGAACTGCTTCATGTATTCTACACGGGAGATGAGTGATGAATGAGAGAAGAAAGAGGGGGAAATGTCTTTGGGAATAGTGATTTAGTAAAATAAAAAAAAAAAAAAGATTTCAAGTTCACAGCACTTGAGTGCACCTAGTTCCTAGCCAAAATACACACTTTTTATTTGAAGAGGAATTGCACAGACCAATTTATCTGTGGTTTGTCTCAGCACCTCTTCTGCTTAAATGAAATATGTCCCTTATATGCACCCTGCTGCTGGCAACATACATGTCAGTGATTCTACCATATTCAATAGTGAATCTCCTCAGGCTTCTTCTTTAGTGTCTTTGACTGAGGCTAGAGGAATATTTTTGTTGTTTGGGATTTTTTTAAAGTAAATAGTCATTTTTTTGGAGTAGACTACCTCCTTGCAGTAAGAAAATTACTATACACTGGTCTGTGCCATTGAGGCCTCTTGAGATAGAACTTCCAATGCCTTCTATTATTTGGCAAACAAGTCTGATTTATTTCAGATTAGCCAACTCATTAGTCATCTTCTCAAATCATGTTTTGTTAGAAGCAATCTGAGTTTGTTACCAGAGTGAGATGTTCCCCCATTAACTCAATGTTCCCCCACCTGGAACTCAACAGGATTTTGAGTCTTATTCATTCTTAAATGAATTCCTGGGTATGAACTTTGGAAACGAAAATATTGTTTCCAGAGAAAATGAGAGTGCAAAGGACAATGAACAAAGTTTGTCATAAACTTTACTTTAATGGAATATTAGAAACAAGGTGAGGTATCAACATTGTGTTCTGTCCCTTAGCTATAGTGGAGCACTGCTCTTGTGGATTTTTTTTTACTGTTCAGTAACTACAAGGACATTTGCCTTTCAAATTAATGACAGATAAGCTTCTGCACACTTTCAGCAGGACAAGTGTGCTCTAATGCTAAATCACCTCTTAAAGGCTAAAACCATTAACTATTACACCAATCTTTCCCTTCAGAACTGCAGTTGGCAATAAATGTAAAATTATTGAGAAATTGGTCATGTTTTGTTGAGTCCACAACTTCTGGACTGTTATTTTCTGCTGCTTCAATAGCAGATTTTGCCATTATTAGCAGAGTCAGTCCTAGATAGTTTGGTTTCAATTTGATAATATGAATAAAAAGCTTTTCAAGTAGGGCTTTATATCAAAATACTGGTTTAAGTAAATAAAATGCAAATATGGCTCTATCTACTCTCTGGTTACAAAGGTTTTAAACTTCTTTAAAAGTATGAGAAGTTACTAGTTTTTCTTAGCACGATAGAATATTCTTCTGTGGAAAGGCTACAGTTATATATGGGTATTATAAAACCAATTTCAGTGGGATGTTGAACGATGTTTTACTGTTGAGTCAGACAGCAAAATGTTGACATAGTGAAAATGCCCTTTGCAATGCAAGGGGTCTTTTTATTCTTCATTCTTTATGGAAACTGCATTGCAAGGTCATGGATTAAAAAAAGGAAAATAGAGTAAGACATTGCTTTGTTGCAGTATTAATGAATTGTGATCATAGAGTAAATGTGTGTTTTTTAATGAATTTTTTCTGTCTTGAATTGCTACATTTGAATGAAAGGTAACTGTGGAGATACTGAAATAGAAAGATTTTGTAGTAGTACAACTCAAAGATGCATGCACAGCTCCCAGATTTTACCGGTTTAAAGTGATGCTGAGTTCATGCTAAACCTAAAATTATTATGAGAGTGTTTCTGCGTGAGGTGATTGCTTCTGTAAAGTTGAGGGGTTTTGTTGCTGTTTTTGTTTCTTTGTTTTCTCCCATTCATTTCTATTTCTTCCAGTATATTGTCAAGATTAAAGAGAATATGTCCAACTTAGATCATAATTCTACTGGTCAGCTTATGGAAAAGAATTCAGCTCTAGTAGACTGGGCAGAATGAAACTGGAACCAAGAGCTCACTCCCTGAAATTCTTGTAGATTAAGAAGGCCTAAGTAACCTGATAGTTTCTATGCAAACCTGATAGTTTTCACTGCATTCAATACAGGAAAAAAATCTGCATTTAAATAATTATCATTGTTTCTATAGGACAGAACTGTATTTTTCTCAAATCTCAAAATTCTAAGAAAATTAAATTAACAGTTCTTATTTTCAGAATACTGAATAAAGTTTGTGTTCTTACCTTTTGTGTTGGTTAGCTTAAACACAGAGATATCCACTGCAAATAGTTTTTTTTCCCCATGTCTTTTTTCCCTTAACCTGCTGGATTAATGAGGTGGATAGATATTAAGTACCCCAGAAGAACTGGAGCTGGAACAGACACCATAATATGATATTGGTAGTGCATTTTTTTCCTATTATATCCCGTGGGAATAAGATAGAAAAATTACAGTTCTATCTCAGGGTGTTTTCCAATGTATGTTTTAATGGCCAACATCAGCATTACCTGGGAACAGTGGAATTTTGACATAGACCTGGAGTGAGTGGTTTTGGTGGTCTGTGAATTCAGCTAAATATTAAAAATCCTTGATACGTTTGGGGTCATAAAAGTCATGGAAGGTAAGGTGCTAGGAACAACAGTCTTTGTAGCTGTTGCCATACATTGAGGACTAATTATTCCTAAATTTGTCTGCTTAATTCTGATTTCTTCTCTAAATAATAATAAGTGCTGTATGCAAAATGCAAATCATCCTTGCATGCTATGTCCAAGCTGTTATATTTTCAAATACACAGAACTTCTGTAGTCAGAAGCAACCATTAAAAAATGTGCTATGCTTAGGTCACCCCTATTCGGTCATCCTATTCTAAGGTCAGATTAGCAGTTTGTGAACTTGAATTAACTGATTTGAGTTGAGATAACCTGACTTGAACTGACTGCATTTGTACTCTCACCATGTATCAGATTTTAACCAGTGAAAAAGGATTTTATAAGATGACTTTGTAATGCTGAAATGCTGAAAGATAGTTTTTAGTTATTAAATTTGAAAAACTAACAAGCAAACAAACCAACCATGAAAGTGTGAACCTTTCCCTTAGTATCCCCTCTTTTCTTTGGAAAATGATGAAAGACGTAGGAATCACATTTAAGCTTTGAAAATGTAGTTTAGAAAAGAAAAAATAGAATCTGGTCTCAGTGGAAATGCAAACTATGAGCATAAATAGCATGTGCTGCTGCAGAGCAACTGGATTTTCAGCCTGAATGCTTGAGAGTTGTCTGTTTACAGTAGCATAACAAGCTGCCAGTTGTCCTTCTGTTATTTTTTTCCCTAAAGTCATCTATGCATTTCTTTCTCTCTGTTTGCTTCTGTGTTTTATTTTTTTTCCTTTCTGCTGTGTATCTTAATATTGTATCTTCTTCATCCTTCCCTTTCTTTCAGTATTTTCTTTCAGCAAACAATGACATTGTACATCTTGGGTGGATATTTCTGCCAGAAATACTTCTTACTTCCTGGTCTAGAAATTAGCATCATGCCATATATAAAGAGAAGAGTTTCCTGAGCTGATCTTTATTCACTACTGAGACAAACTGTAGAAATAGGCCTCTTTCAGGATGTCTTTGTCTGATGTGCCATGCTCTTTCTTCTCTAGCTGTGCATCATGACATGTTCTCTGCAAATTAATTTCCCAATGCAAACAGGGGTTTTTGTGTGGCATTGTAAATGAGCATAACCTTCTATGTACAGTAACAAAAAAGATGACTCCTCTATAGGACTAAATTATTTTTCCTAGGATGAGGAGAGTGAGTATTTGCTGACTGTAGCAATGATCTGGCTTGATGGATCAGAATTTGAGTGACAATAGTGTTTAATGAGTAAAAAAAAAATATATATATTCTTGTGGTTTAGCTCTTTACTACTGAAGATTTATAAAACAGCATTATTAATAAAGTAAATGAAAATAGAATATTGTATTTCTTCCTTTGCTTTGTTCTGTAGGTTTTCTGATACTGATACTGTTTTTCTTTTCCAGAATATTGGTAAAGATTTTCTTCTGATTGACTGTGTAGAAAGGGGTATAAATCTACTATTTAATAGGTTTTTAAAAGGAAATGTGTGATAGTCCCTGCCAAATACACTTGTGATATTTTCCCAACTATTGGACATCATTGTGTTTTCATGAACATCTCTGTAAAAATTTTGGTTCTCTTAGTAAAAAATAACGTCTTGATATTGAAGAGATCATTTTTCCCGGTATAAGTTTTCATGTTGTATTAAAAAACTGCAAAGGCAACACATTTTGACATTCTTTTTTTATTGCTACAATTATGAAAATTAATTATAATTTTAACAAGTTATAATAACAATGTAATGAAATAATTTAATTTCCCATAAAATAGATCCTTCTCTAAGCAGTCATTAACTGTGCTCTCCTTCCTCATGTATTTCCTCTGATTAATATTTATGAATCATTTTATACAGAGTGGTGTTCAACTTCAAGATCCAGGAAGAGAGGGTTAAAAACAGAAGGAGAGAAGGGAATAATTACAATAAAGGCTTTTTGGATTTTTTTGTTTTGTTTTGGGTTTTTTTTTGTGAAAACAGTGAGGAGACATATGACAAATTTAATGGCCTGGCATTGTAGGAAGAACCACTGAAAATCTTCCATAAGAAAAACACTTTCTGATTGTGAGGAAATGTTTTGATGGGAACGTATTGATTTTTTCTCTGCTCTCAGGAGATTCTGGCCAGCCTCCTTGTTTGTCAGTTTTCATGCCATGCTGCTCCCTTGTGCTGTCAGGGGAGCAGGAGGGTCCTGCCAATGCCCTCTGTTTCTGTTTGAACCTAACTACACAGTGATCCTGTTCCTGACTTCTAGGCAGCTTTCTCTTCAGCCTGCTCAGTTTCCCAAAGAAGTGCCTTTTTAATGAATTGGAGAGCTCTGAGCAGCTATGTCCATCATTCAGTCACCCCATAAATCACTCGCATCCCATTATGTCTTGTCTTACAATGAAACTAGCAGTTAGCTGAGTTTCATATCACTGTGTTTGTATAAGTATTTCTAGAGTTTTATCTGTAGAAAAATGTATGTGCTGAGACTCATAAACTCAGAGGTGATTAATGTCTCCTTTTCTCACCAGATTGTCCAGAAGGGATATAGCTGCCCCATCAGTGCCCTGACAAGCTCATAACGAGGCCAGTTACCGAGGCAGTTAGCACTTCAAAAACATTGCTCCATGTCACCGGTATTTTGTCAGGTGGCCTTACACTACCAAGGGACTCATGAGTTAATATCCTGATCACATTGATCAAGGGTGTTCTGGTTTATAGGAAATGTGGAAGGATATGTGCACATTAAGCAGAATTCCAGCAAAGATTCTTCAAGTTAGATGTTGCAATCTGGGAAGCAGTTCCAGAGAGATGTGTGCTTTCTGATGAATGAGACTTCAGATCTAGGAAACACAGAATCCCCCTCGTCAGCTCATAGCTAAACGAAGCACAGAAAAAATTTAAGAGGTGAATCCCCACGTGGCTAAAGACATGTTCTTTCTTGATGATTTCACATCTAGTTTTTCAAATTAAGGATGTTATTTTTTTATATATTTTATGTTTTAGAGAATAAAACACCTTGGTGATTTTATTTTGCATCTTCTCTGATATGACAGCAGTTTCTAGAAAATTGTAAAATAATGAAATTTTTCTCCTGGGAAAATGATGAGAAGCACAGTCCTGCCCTTGGTGCAGTGAAGATCTCTTGGGCTTTCAATGTGTAACTGCAAGGAGATCCTGACTGTGTCCTCTCCTGAACTTCCCAGGGTAGCTGAAGAGAGCAGGTAGCTGAGAAAGCCTCCTTGGTCTTTATTCTCCAGATTGATCTAAACAAGCTCTGCAAGTGTCTCCCCATGGATTCTGTGCTCCACCTGCCCTCACAGCTGGGCACTCATTGCAGCTTGGTAATACCCTTGCTGCCATGGGGAACCCCAGCAGGGACCTGGGCCAGAGGCTCTGGCTGCCCCTGTGCTGTGGTGCTGGGGGTTAAGGTGTTCATCTCCACAGGGCTGCTGAGCCCTTCATCCTCCCTGATGCTCCACGGCCTGCTCATTTAGTCCTGCAGCTCCACGCTGAGGATTTTGCCCTGTTGAGCAGGAGCTGCTGGCCTGGTTCTCTCTTCCATTAACACCATTTGTTTGTCATTGGCTGGGACTCTCTGCCTCTCCGTCATCCAATTTTTTTCGAGTCGGGGTGAACTGTGGACAAACAGAGGCAATTAGGCAAAAACCTATCTCTAATCAGGTTCTTTTAGATGTTCCACAAGGGGGGTTTAATGTTCAATGTCAAATTTACTAATGTGATATATTTTGCACAACATGGAATTTTTATTTAGCAGAGGCATACAGCAATGCACACTATAATATAGCAATTGCAATAAGTAATTTAATGATGATAGGATCGTGATTCCTATTATCAATCTCTGTGTCCTGATGCTGGGTATCTCCAGTCACAGGCAAGGAGTACGTGGTTGAAATCTGCACAAATTTGTTTTTTTTTATTACTTGTCCAGTTTTATATTTTATGCTGGGCTGGGCCATATACACACTTACCCCGCACACACCGGCCTGGCCGCACACTAGAAGGACATTGCTCTCTACTCATCTCATTGCTCTCTACTTATCTCAGGGGAGGCAGTTTATGGAAACTGGTGACTCACTGGAGCAGCCAAATATCCAGAAACAAAGGTGGCCCTCCAGTTCCCCCTTGTTTTGATATAAGTTCACCCTGTTTTAAAACTGGTGATCATTCTGGACATTCTTCCTTTTGCCCATAAAAAAGGTTTTGACCCTAACACTCAGCAAAAACATTAACAGCTAGAAAGCAGTGGAAGTATTTTAGTGGCTTGCATGTGTTTAACTTCTACTCAGTCCAACCCTAAAAAAAAAAAAAAAGGTTTCTGTTAGTTTGCTATAGATTTGACAGATGTTTAATAAATGGCAGTGAAGAATACATTCTTTCTCTTTCTAAGAGCCTTTTCTTCTTTATGTGTCTTGGACTTTTTTTTCCATTTTATTTTTGGATTATGTGTGCAGTATTCAATGTGTACTTTTTGCTATTGCAACAGTTATAGTGAATGAAATAGTGAGGACTTCATGAATTATAGATGACTGTTACATCCAAGAATCTTAGATGAATAACAGTATTATTGGATAAAATTAAAGTCAGAAATGTGTTCTAATAAATGAACTTAAGTTCTGTGTCTGCCAAGAATGTGAAATACCATGCAAATACCAACTAAAATAACGTTAAGAAATCAGTCTACAAGAAAGTTTGTAAAAAGGAAGGTGCACTTACTAGAAGGAAGATACTTTGCAGCTGCTATTTTGTCTATTACTTTTGACAGTGGTGGCAGTGCAGTTGAAATGGCTGTAATTAGCACAGTTACAAAATTGTTATTCCTGTGTGTCTCAGCCTGAGATGAGGCTGTTCACTGCCCTAGAACTATATAGTACCCACGGCTCCAGTGCAAGGCCTATTCTCACACATATTCTCACATACTGATAGCTCTTTTGAGATATATATTACAGAGCTCACTGAGTTTAGGGTTGTTTGTGTTTGTTTTAGTCAAATCCTAGCCATGAAAAATTAGTAATTAGATGCAGGTTACTACTGTGATTTTTAGCTTCACAGTTTCTGCAGGATTAAAAAAATGTGCAAGTTGTGATGGGTTGTTGATTGTGTGGCAGCATGAGAAGGGGGGACTCTTTGAATGTGTCCGTGTCTCAAATGATGAGACATGATATATGTGACCTATTGTTAGTGATTTCTGAGTAAAATTGCAAACAATAATATTCAAACACGAAAACTAAGACACAGAGTTGTTAAGTGATTTCTTTCCCACTGGGTATTTGTAGGAAAACTGTAATCAAAGCTGAAAATTTTATGCGTTCCTTTTATTTATTAGTCTCTACAAATTTAGTCATGATGTTGAAAGAAGCAGAACAGAATTAAAAAATTAAAAACAAAGATATTTATAGGGAAATTAAAAAATATCTCAAACCCATATATATTATACAACCACATGTTGGACAGTTACGAGGGCACTAGGTAGACTGAAATGAATGAATGAATGAATGAATGAATGAATGAATGAATGAATGAATGAATGAATGAATGAATGAATGCTTTTCTGGATTCTGTTACTGTTGATCTGATCCAATATTTAATGCTTTCATAAAATTTTAATGTTTTCTATGGGAGGACTTGCCTTAAGGCTGGTTCACTCAACAAAGTGGCAACATGGTGTGTAAAATGACCTCTTGCCCATGGCTGGTTGCAGGAAAAGCAGCACTTTGAAATTATGCCTCTGGGGAAGTTTTAATGGTTTTTCAGAGGATTTGTAGAAGCAACTTGTACTCAGCTTCTTGGCCTGACCATCCTCAGGTGGTATCACCCGCTTAATTTTAAACTGGCCTGCTGGAAGGCACACATATGTCATTTACTCAGTTTTTGTTCTACTACCAGTTTATCTGGAGCTCTTTTAGAAGGCTAAACTGGGTGAATTTTTGCATGTTATTCCCTGTGTTTGTATAGCTGAGAAACGACTCATACCTCTCAGCTGCACCAGCTGTCAGCTGGCTGTAAAAGCTTAAATGTATCTTGCTGGACTGGAATCTGAACATGTGCAAATTCCTGACTGCAGTTGCCAACAGAGTGCTGCGCAATAATGGCAACGCAGACAGCTTGTTCCAAAATGCAGTCTTGATTGTAGCCTTCTTTCCAACAGAGAGCTGCCTTCTAGCTTCTCCCATTCTTGGGCATCTTTGAAGTTGGTCAAATACTTCATCTGAACTACCCTATGTGGGCATTTTTTCAAATTCCTGCTGTATCAGCAATTTTCTGGTGGAGGTCTCGAACTCTTGGTGCATTTTCATTGTCATTATCATAAAATAATTGGCAGGCCCCAGATGAAACTATGTATGTCTGCTCGGTGCTTGAAGCATAACCCCCGTGCTAAACAGTCTGGCTGCATGCACATTTTAATGTTTTCAGTAATTTTTACATTGTTTTTGTGAGACAGGCAAGTTACCTTGGTGGAAGATTGAATACCATGAGAATCTATGTGCGTTTGTTGAAGTCTCTGCAGTCAGAATAGTTTGATTAACATTTTCCCAAATCACATCTCAGAAATGTTTTCCTTTCTTATATTTGAAACATTGCAGTAGTTAAAACATTGAAAAAAGTATTATAAAAACTTTCAGTTGGCTGATTACTTAAATACTGGATGGAATATTTATTTTGAATGTTCCTTTTTTTAAGCTGTGGTACTGTTTCTGTTTTTTATAGGGAGTAATAAAATTCTCTATAGTTTTGCAAGTGTGTCTTCAGCAACATCAGTGAAATCTACCCTGGAAAGCAAGGTCTCTCTCTTTTTTATATAGACACATTTTCATTTTGGTGAGGAAATCTGCTACAGATGTATAAGAAAAAGGATCATCTAAAAAACCATTGGAAAAGAGTAAGTACAAAGATTAATTTTCAATTCTTAATTACATGCAAATCCAAACAACTGGTTTTGAAAAGTGTAGCTGTGTATGCCAACTCAAGTATTATTCCCGTGCAGATTGACCATATATACTGTTGTTATTTTATACGCAAAATGACTGTGAACAAAAGGTGGTGGCTGGTTTGTTTGGAAAAATAGGTTTCAAGCTACCTGTATTTATAACACAGATATCAATAAAAACTAGACCCTGATAGTAGTGTCTTTTAGGGCTTTACTTTTTTCTTTTTTTTCTTCCCCCCACTTCCCTCCCCCACCAAATTGGGAAATTTGATGTTATTAAAATTATAATTAAGCTACTATTGTATTTTTTAATATTTTCTGAATGTCTGTACAATGCTGTATCAAGTTATTACACAGGATTTTACCTGAATGAATCATAAGTTTTATATGCAATTCTAACCATGATTATTTAATTTTTTTTGTTGAGATAATAAATACTGAAACCCTAATTTACAGCACTTAATCTCATTTTTATAACACTATTTTTTTTAAAATGCACCATAATAAATAAAGCTATGTAAAATAAGTAGTTAATTTGCTTTTGCAGATTGATTTTGAAAAATTATTTTTGAGCCAGAATCCCTGTCTGCACTAGATAGATACAGCAGTTATTTATTCCAGGATGTGTTAATGAAAATAAATTTAAAAGACCTTCTCACAATGTCTTTTTCAACCTTGGAATAAGTTAAATAAAGTCCCTTAGCTGATCATAAACCATAAACTTGTGTAGCTTTGGTGATATATGTTCTGTCAATGAGTCAGACTCCTCAGCAATGGAATAATTATCCTAATCAATAAAGTAAATTAGGAATAAAAGACAGAGTGTAAGTGGAAGATGCTGGGTAGGACAGTGAATTGGGTGTTGGTATTTCACTTGTTTGATCTTGCTTTTATACAAAACCTCAAAATACTAACAATAAAAATGCCAAGATTAGCTTCCGTTGAACAAATTTTATTTCTAATCTTAAATAAATAGTCATGGTACATCAAACCAGAAAGGTTGCACCCAGAAGACCTCCTGAAGTTTAATGGGACTTAATGTTCTGATTCTGAAATGCTGCAGCCAGCACTGACAGCCTTCATAAACTCCTCCCAAACTTGAAGATAAAGTGCTGTGGTGTATCAGGTATGTCAGTGGTGAGAAGCCTATGCTAGAGGAGTCATATGGATTGGTGTGGGGATTTTTGCTGCTCAATATCTGATCATTAGAATTAAGGAGTCTGGAAAAGAAAAACATCTAATGGGTAATTTGCACCCACTGTAACAGCAGCATGCAAAGAACAAAGAGCTGCATCTCAGTCTACAGCGTGTCCACCAGTTGCAAGGTTTCAAGGTTGACATAATTGTATTTAATGCAGGTGATTGTGCAGAAAAAGCTGTGCAGTTTAGTGGCAGTAGGATATTTACAGTTATTTGACCATTTACTAAGCAAATTAAACACAAATTAAACACACGGGGAGTATCAAAGGCACGTCATCACCTTACTAGAGAGAATAAAAAATGCTCAGTAGGCTGCTCCTACAGCCAGACAAAGAGAGCTAAGGTGTGAAATCCCCCAGGATGACATAAGGACAGAAATGCTCTCCCTAGAGCACCACTTAAACTGACAGCTCAGAGACAAATAGGACTTGCTATGAGATGCAATGGAAAGAGCAATTTGCAATGGGTCAGTCATAAATTTGGGGATATTATGGAAGGGGATTTTGATGTGTGTAGTGTATTATGGGAGGTTCAGAGGAAAGAGCAAAGGGTTGGAAAAGGAAGGATCCAGGTGAGTTGGGATGAACAGGCATGGGAAAAGAGAGGGGCAAGAGCTAAATAGGTGTGGTCATGTTTGAGCAGCTTGCTGCTTGGTAAACTTGTGTGACAGCTCTTGTGCTTGAACTGCAGTTTGTCCTAGGTTCTAATTAAATCCTAATTTTATGTTCTGTGACTTTCTCAAGGGGAGCAGTGAAGGGGGAAGAGCTGATTTCTGCTTTCTGGTGGCAAGCATCAGGACACAAATAAATGAAACAAAGTTGTGTCAGGGAAAGTTCAGACTG
>WAAE01023807.1:0-70152 GCA_013400495.1 Nicator chloris
GATGTTGGGAGGGGACATACAACTGGCAGGTATTTGCCACTTAAGCTCTGGAATGACAACATCTAAATATTGAAAACCTGCAATCATTATGATGGCAGAAATGCAGTATGGACTATGGTCAAGGATGTCATCAATAGATCACTAATCCACACCCTTGAAGGCTTACAAAAGTTTGATAATCTGACATGTGCACTTATAGGGTTAGGAATAAATCCCTGAGGAAGGTGAGTAAACATATATTGAATGGATTTGCAGTGAACACAAACCACTCGCAGTCCTTGGGCTGCAGAGAATCATGAAAGATATGCCTTTAACATCTGTGGCTCCCAGCCAAGGATGAGAATCACACTCAGTGGGAAAATTCAGGTTTTTAGATAGGTGGGACAGCCACACAAAGGAATTGTTGATGCTTTGTAGACAGCACAGTAATCTACTGGCAGCTGCCAGTCCCTGTTTGGTTTCTAAATGTGCCAAAAGGGTGCATTCAAAGAGGGGTTGGTGGTGACAATAATCCCTCTTGCCTAAAGGTCCTTGAGGACGGCATTACTGCCTTGGTGGACATGAGATCTAGGTGGTACTGTTTTGTATGCTCTAATGGAGAGGGTAGCAAAGGTGGTGTAGTTTGAAGGAGTTAGACCAAAGCATTTAGAGTGACTGGGATCCATTGGTCCCATTGACCTCCTACAGCATGGGTCTGGAGAAGGTCCACATCTGAAAAATCGATAGGTCCCAGTGCCATGGCTATAAAGACATCAAGGCCAGAGGGAGAAGTTTGACCTTACTAATGAAATATTGCACGGGATCTTGGGACATTTTCACCATGTTAACTGAAGGGATGAACAATAAATTCAATATCAAGATTTAGGCCTTGGTGTCCATAACAAAGTTGAACAGGTGCCAGTCATTCATGAAAACTGATAATCAGGACTAGGACATGGGGTAAGCAAAAATGTCTTCTGGATACAGAAGTAGGAAGTGGATCTCCCTTGGCAGTGGACTCCCACCCACGAGTTCTGCAGCATGGGCTTTTGGGGACAGCCTGCCTATGGCCATCCAAAAAGAGTAACAAAACATTGTTCTGCTGTCTCCCAATTTCCTTTCCAGCAGATGGCAAAAGTGGCTTATCTCTGTCTGGCCAGTGGAGGTGCCCACCTTCTGTCCAGGTGAAAGTTGCTCCACATCTCACCCATAGGCCACTGGTATATTTAGTACTTCCCTTTATCTACGTGTGCTGAAAAAAAAAAAAAGAGCTGTTCCAACCTAACATGAACACTGCATGAAAAGTTGAGAGGCAGATATGAGAAGCAGGTGCTCCTATCAATTTCTTTATTACAGACTACCCTGGTCTGCTTTTGACACAGCGACTGACATGAAATTTGGATGCACTTCATTGCATGGTGACCCCAGCACAGCAGTTATGAATTCAGTCTCTTCACTGAACAGAGGAATGTGACCTGTTGTTTGGACTGTTGCTGTTTATGTCACAGTCAGCCTTTGGTTCCCTCAAACACTTAAATAGCAAAGACAATTCTCGCCACAAGAACGAAAGGAGTATCCCTAATATGTCCTTTTCCTTTGTAGTTGCGGTTCTTATTCTTCTCTGTACTGTAACCAAACACGCTGCCACAACTCCTCTGCCATGATGAGTCTGGGATGGGCAGGATGACGACGGTTCCTTGCTCCAAGCTCATTTCTCCCCGTGACATTTCTACTTGCCCTGCTCCTTAGGACAGTTGCATGACTTGCTGTCCTGTGCCACCTGCCAGTGTGAAGAGGCTTTGGGCAAGAGACTGACACCAGCCAGAGTGCAAGAGCTGGCTGGCTTCAGCATTTCCCTGGGTGTTTGTAGACTCCTCCCTTGACCCAAACCCTAAACTCCACCCCTGCCTTCACCTTATAAACCCCCACCACCCTGTCCCTTCAGCCCTCTCTTCCTCTCCAGCTTCCTCCCCCTCCTTGTCTCCGGTTTCCCTGCCGGCCTCACAGCAGCTGTACCTTCCCACACACAATGAACTTTGTAGCCATGCGATGCAACAGTGTTAAAGCTCAAACACATTTGCCACATATTGTTTGCCTAGGTTAATCTCTTTCTAATAAAACAGTTTTCTACTGGATTAAATTCATACTTGGGGACTTTTTTTTTCTGAATTAGAGGAGCAGTACAGTGACCTTAAAACTACACATATGGAACTAAAAAGAGTGGTTTAGGTTTCTTTATCTTTCTGAAGACCAATTGGTCATTCTATAAAAGTGACAGGAACAAGTGACTTCATTATCCTTTCTGATCCTTAACTAAGAAGCAACTAAAAAAGCTATATCCTTTCCTCATAGCAGTAGTATTTCTTTATTGTAGGATCAACAATGAAGAGCTTTAATCTAGATGAGATTTGGCTAGAAAGGAATCTTTTGTTATAAAATGAAAGGTTGAATTTTATATTTAAAAATTGCTATTAGGCTTCCCCTTGTTGATGTGTTAGATACTGGCAGTGGTCTATTATAATCTACTGTCATCCACTAAGATATTTTTATGAAGGTTTTGTTCACTGAAATTAAGGTCCATCTATACTTGTCAGAAAAATATGTCAACTGTGCAATGTGATATATGCAACATCTCTGACATTCCCGACCCCAGCTCTCTGCTGCTTTTTCTTTGCCATGTTTCCAGCCTCACTGCAAGGTTCAACCAAAGGCTAGCAGCACCATCTTGTGGGTATTTGAAAAAGTTACAGCAACAAAATTAGTAAAATTTCTAGCAGGCAGGTTTCTCATTCTGAGCAGTGGCTGGCACTGCCTGCTCAGGGCAGGGATACCATAGCAGAGCTCAGCAGGGTACAGCTGCCTGCTGAAGTGAGCTGTGTGAGATAGACCCCACAAAGCATCCAAAGCTGAATCTAGCAACTAAAAAATCCAGAGATCAGACTTGGCTTAACATTGGTTGTAAAAATAGTGTTAAGGTTTATGGATGAGCATCTGGATGCCACAGTCAGGAATGGAAAAGATTCTTGGGGGTTAAAAATGCAAAGTTAAAATGTCTGTGTTTACTTCAGGGCACATGAACACAAACTTTTTCCTGTGTTGTTGTTCATCAAATAATTTTTCTCTTTGCTATTGCCATCTGACTGTGTTTGTACTGTAAATGTAGCAGGCAAGCCAAGTGGCTTGATGTCAAGTCTGCATTCAAGACGGAGATTTGGGTGGTTTTCCCAAGAACCTGGGAGGGGAAAAAAACCCTGAATTCTTGTGATTTTTTAGCACAGGTTTACTGCTTGCAGTCAGCACCTTACATGACACAAACACAGCCATGCCCAAATGTATTTGGTCCGTAATTCATGGCAATCATAATCCATGGAGTTATAGATGGAAATAATATCTTGTGTGTGTCCTTTCCTAGGCAGCCTGAGCTCATTTGTGCCAAGGCAATGGGAACTAGGTAGGGTTTCTGTGCTGAAGGAACAGCAAGAGGATGAGGGCATCTTGTCTAAGCTAGAGGTGGGGAGGCCAGGAAGTGCAGCCTGCCCTTCACTCTGCTTCTGCCAGAGAGGCAAACACAGCCATTGTCTAATGGATGCTGAACTAGTTTCTGTCTTGAGCTTTGTGATAGGATGGCATTTCCAACACTTGCTTCATAAAAGCTTGTTTACCCTTCAATCCTCACTAAAAAGCTCGTTTTCACATGGTTGGGTATTTTTAGTTCTGTAAAATTAGGTTAATTTAATTACAATTAAGAATATAATTGTCTTGTATCTCTTAATTTTGCTGCTGAAGACATTCTTTTAATCACTTGACTGTTTTAATAAATTGCTACTTATTTAAATAGTATTTTTAATACACTATATCGTAAAAAAGCAAATATTTAAACATAGATATAAGTTAAACCACATCTCCTTCACCAAACAATGCAGGAATAATTGCAATAAATTAATGGCAGTATTAAAAGTACCCTGACAAAACACGTCCCCAGTATTGCATGTCTGCCCGCTACACATTTTTACCGAGAAAGGGAAGAAATAGATTTTGTGAGGTTGCAATAAATCTATACATAACTTGAGAGAAACATTAAAAAAACCCTTTCATCTGCAACTTGTCTAAAAATTATTTTATGCTACACTTGGAACACCTCATCATGGTAACTTACACAAGAGAGGAAGGAATAAGGCTCGTTGTTGTGGCTGGTATCTGTTCAATACAACTCTTTCCTGTTCTTTTCATCATATTTTATAGCAGAGGCTGAAGTTTCAGCATGATATGTTCAACGGCTGCCCTCCTGTGGCTGCAGTTTCTCTTTATCTGAAGCTAAGACTTGCCAGGAGCATGTGGCTTGTTACAGAACCAACAGGGAGGTCACTTATGCACAGGTACTTAGCAAACTTAAAAAGAATGCATTAATTAAGTACAAAGCAGCATCCACAGCCCCTTAGAGGATGTGCAGAAGAGAAGGCTCCAGGGACACTTAATAGCAGCATTCCAGTGCCTAAATGGGGCCTAGAAGAAAGCTGGAGAGAGACTATTTACAAGGGCCTGTAGTGGTAAGACAAGGGATAAAGAGTTTAAACTGAAAGACTGTAGGTTTAAATGTTAGGAATAATTTTCTTACTGTGAGGATGCTGAGGTAGTGGCACACGGTGCCCAGAGAAGTTGTGGATGCCACATCCTTGCAAGTGTTCAAGGCCAGGTTGCACGGGCTCTGAGCAACCTGATCTAGTGGGAGGTGTCCTTGCCCACAGCATGGAGGTAGTTACAAGAACTTCTTTAATGTCCCTTTGGTTGTCACACCTTCCCACCCAAACCATTCTATGGTTCCATGATTCTGTGATTCTGTGCTAAGGTGTTTCCTTGACCAGATGATTTGACATGCATCACCTGAGAGCAGGAGATATGTTGGAACACCCTGTCATTAAAAACTGGAACTGTGCTTTTATGAAGTGATAGATTGTCAGTCACATGACTCCAGGCCAGCTGTGTCAGCTCAGAATCATTAAACAATTTATAGTACTATCACTTTGTTTGTTCCTTCATCAGGTGCTTTATCAGGTCTGCAACCTCTCCACCTCATTATAAAGATGAGTCACGCTGGTTTCAGCATTCTTCAACACCTAAAGCAGCACGGCATCCCTCTCTCCATTCACCACTGATAGCTTTGCAAATAGGGTATTGTTCCAGTTGTTGTACCCCGGCTCCAGGCAGAGCATCCTGCTAGAGTGATGTTCCGAAATTCCCAACAGCCAGCAGTCAGGTCTGGGATCTTTAAATAATGGACAACGGTGGTGGAGACCCTGCTGTATAATCACCAAAGGTGTGGCAGGCAATATGGATTGTTTCATATTGCAGCACACACCAGAAATTAAAATGCAAACAGTTCTACCTTGGCTTCAAGCCCCTTTGGGCATATATTTATTCTGTTATTCCTTCTTGGTTGTGTTCCGCCAACTTTTAATAACTGGGGCATTTATTGTCTTTCCTCTATGAGCCAAATCTGAACTTAGCTTGGCAGATCTGTGCCAGTAATGAATGGTGACTGGCAGGTTTTTGAACCCCTAGCCCTGCTCCCAAAGCCATCCATTTTCAGAGCCATCCATATTCAGTGGAGAACACTCAACAAGAGAGTTTGCTGAGTCCCTGCCCAGCCTAGCAAGTACTATGGGTGCCTTGCATTGGCAGTAACGTCATTGATTTCTGTTTATTTTCTACACAAACAAGGACCATAAGCAAGAAATTACATTTCACTGAAATGTTATTTTTAAAAAATCAGGTTTTTTAATTTTCAAGTTGGAAAAATTCAAATAAAAATTTAAAATAGCCGGCCCATCTAATGAACATAATTAATTTTATTATATTAAAATAAGTACAATGGTAAAGAGAGGGAGTAGGATAAAGAAAATGCCCCTAATTTTTTAAATATAAGGTTTTCATATTTTCTTTGAAAGTAATTAATTGTCATAAATGCACCAGATTAGTACAAAAAATTCTTTACCAAAAAAGATATTTTAAAATGTTTGTGGACATATTCTAGCTTTAATTTTTGTCATTCAAAAAATCTGAAAAGTCTTTGCAGAAACTTTATTTTTTAATCACCCTTTCCATCTCAAAGAAAAACATTATAACTGTTGAACAGCACTTTGTCTGGTTCTTGTAACAGTAGTCTCAAATTCAGGAAACAGGAACATACATGAAAAGCAAACTGAATATTTCTATTAGTGGTCTGCTTTTCAAATGCAAGAGGAAGGAAATATTTTACTACAGTTTCCATCGAAAAAGTGGATAGCAACAGGTCTAGCAAGAGTCTTGTGCTGCAAACCCGGCTGAGAATACTGGTTATGCACAGTGCAGGGCACAAATTTCCTCCAAAAACTTCCTTCAAAAACTTCCTTCAAAACCTTTATTCTCTACTCACTGTGTCTCTCCAGCTCTTGCTAATGTAACCCTGGAGAACTGGCCCTTAGGAATGGACAAATGGTAGCAGAGCCAGGCACAGCTGTTCACCTCCACAAACACAGGGTGGAAATCACTGGTTTAGTGGTAGTTCATAAAAGGGTTAGGCTGTACAGTGCATCAAAATGCAGCTCAACAGAGCCTTGCTGTTATGGAAAGGGCAATCTGTAAGCCTTACATGTACAAACAGGATGATGGACTACAAGGTGCAAAGGACCAACCTTTCCAATCTTCCCAACACTGATACAACCTCAGACACTTTGGACAGTTTAATGCAGGCCTTTAAAAAAGTTTAGAGGAAATGGGGAGAATCCAAGTGGAAGGAAAAGGGACTATCAAAAATTTTTAAATGTTTGTTTCATCAGATATTGAATCACCAGGCTTACTTAGTTTTAAAAGAGAAAAATTATGGGAACAGGTTAACAAGTACACAGAAGTTACTTTAGTATGGAAGGTAATAAATTTATCCTACATGCTCATGGTAAATAGGAATAAAAGAGAATGGCATGAATTGCACCAAGAATTGATATATATTAACAAAATCTTTCAAGACACTGGACTAGATTGGCAATAGATGTCACAGTGTTTTGAGCACTGATATCCTGAAAGATCTCTTAGACAAGCTTCTCTTAGGTATAGGATGGAAAGTAGATCTATTCTGGGACAGCAAGGATGGATGAGACAAGCCCCAGTGAGGTCACCTATCCCCACAATTCTGCACTTGGATGGAAAACTTGCTGCTGAGGCAGGAGCCCTCTCCCATTCTGTCTGAGGCTGTGCCTCCCACATACACCACAGATCATCCCTCTCCAGGTAGCCTGCTGGGAACCTTATAACATGCTGAATCTGGGGGTAAAAATAAAGGAATAGTTCTGTTTAAAATCAGTGCTTCAAATAAAAAACAATCCACAGGAATTCTCTGTCATCTTTCTCTCAGAATAACCAAAGCCAAATTTCTGAAGTCATGTTGGAAAGCACCATCAAAGGCCATTGGTAACTTTGACGAAACCTGGCAAAGAACACACCTGTGCAATTTCCATAACACATCTATGACTTTGAAACTTGAAGGAAGAGAATCAGGAAATCAATAAGTCCAAACTAGAAAAGACCTGTATTGGCACAGCCTCTTTTAACACAAATGTGAGGCTTGAAGCAGAGAACTAAAATCAGGCAATACATTTTTCTGTTCAGAAAACTACTCACAACATCTCACATAGAGGTTATCTGCAAAGCTCCAGTAAGATACATTAGTGCTATGATATAGTGTTTGAATTTTGGCAGGAATTGTCAGACATTTAGTCAACCCACAAGTTCATACATTGCTGTGAAGGCGGTCCATGCAAGGTTCATGGCACTAGTCACACAGCTCTTCTGCCTGCACCTCCACCATGTCCAGTTCCCAGCCCCAAAGGGATTTATAACATTTTCATGAGCAGAAAATATTCCTTCCTTGAAGAGTAAAAAAAAATAAATCACATAAATCACATAAAATCTTCTACCTAACACTTTTCCACTTACAAAATACCTCCAGTTTTGCTATATGCAACCGGAAAAAATCCAGATCTCATTTTTCTAAGGATGTACAAATCCAGACCTGATGTCAAGATGAAAACATGAAAAAGATAAATAAGAAGTAAAAAAACATGGTACTCACACAGATTATTCTCTAACCAGTGTTCCTTCAGGTCAACACATTTTTCCTAGGACCAATATTCTTTTATTTGCCAAGTCAGTTAGGCACACTAAGGGATTACAAAACACATCTAATAAGATAATACAGTACCAGCCCCATGAAGACCCTCTTTTCTGCCTGGTATTTTGCACTTACTGTAGACCTCTTCAGTTTCCTGAAAAACATTCACAACTTTATTTTCTGGATGTTCAACTGGTGTTCAACTGACACAAGTACCACTGAAAGCCAGGAAATAAATTCTCCAGCCAATTTGCTGCATTAGAAAGTCAATATTACTTTATTTGTGGTGCTGGATGCACGGGGATTTCTCCTTAAAACATACTTGAGCAGCAACCTGACAGGCCAGGTTATGTTCACGAAACTAGAACATACCATCCCTTTTCTCTTCATTACATGTCCTGAACACATGTATGGGAACTTAGTGGACATGAGTAGGGGCTTTTTGAGGGTCATGGGTGGTCATTTGGTGATCAAAATTCCCTATTATGGCTGCAGATCTTCTGAATTATCTTCTTTTTTTGAGAGTATCTCAAACACATGGTCAGGTTATGATGCCCTTCTCTTATCGCTCTTTGATGCTTTATCTTTGTTCTCAAAACTAAGACATCTACTAGTATTTATTAATCACTAATGTAAATAAACAAGGAAGTATTAGTTGGCACAGATGTAGGAAGTTAATAGAAGGCCACATTACTCTCTGGCATTTGTACTAAGATCTGTATGGTACAAAACTAAGCATTAACCACAAATACAGGAATCATGCACTATTGTGCTAAAGATAAAAGAATTTAATGACATCTTCCCCCACTGCTGCATAGACTCCTTGAAGAAATACAACTTCTTTGATAACACAAGTTTGAGAAACATTATCAATTTCTTTAATTTTTCTAAGCAAACCTGTGAAAAGTGATTAAAATGATCCATACCAAACCTTCATTTCTCAGAATGGCAAATGTGCACCATGCTGTCTAGGAGGATTTGGAAACTTAGTTTATTTTAAGTGAAGTGGGTTAGGGAGAACCCAAGACAATCAGATCCACTAGCAGGTCTGAAAAGAGCATAACTTCAATCCTATGGCTGACAATGAACACCCAGCAGATCTGGGCTGGTGACTAGTTCCATCAGCTAAATACAGGAGAAATTATATTTTTGAGCCTGAAATATTAGATAAATTAATAAATTTTCTTTTTAAGATTCATGTAGAATTTAGAGAAAATGTAAATCTCTCCTACAGAGAACACTAATCCAAGCAACTATTAAATTACTCTGACTGTGGATCAAATTACTTCCTCTTTCATTATGCTGCCTTCTCCATAACATGTAAACGGCGAAGAGATATTAGCACCAAATTTCTTGGTAGGCCTCTCTAGACTGTGAACTGTAGCTGTCTTTGTTTCTTCCTCATGTACTCGCATTGAAGTAAATAACTCTTCAAGCAGTAAGTGAAGAAATGGAAATATAGACACAATGTAGTTATATGGCAGAGTTCAGGGCACTCCCCTGACTGCCCTGGGAGGTCTGAGAGGTCAGACAACCCCTGCACAGAGCCCAGGGAGACACTGTCCTTGATCTCGGTCCATGGAAGAGTTTCCAACTTGTAAAACTAATTACAAGCCATGAGAATGTAACAAAAATAATAGTTAGTAATAGTAGTTAAGTGATCACGGGGTGCAAATGTAGAATATTGGGGTTCTTAGGATGGGGTCAGAAGAAAAACATGAAGGACCAGGGTGTGGTCCGTGTCCTTCTTGTCCTCCTTCTTGTCATCCATTTTTCTGCTGTGGTGGCTCACAGGGATTGGTGTAGGATAGAGGTGACATGTCTAACATAAGTAGTAGGTATTTGTGGTTAATGGTAAATAAAGAATATGTAAAACATTGTATAAGAGGGTCTGCCCGCCTTTCGTGGGCGGGAGTCGCCTTCTGCCCTTGCTGCAGCAAAGACCTTGGCAGGGCACAGAGAGAATTTGTAGATAAAGAAATAATAAACAACCAAGAGAAAACTTGAACTGGCAGCTTTCAACTCTTCTTCTGCTTTGGCACGGGGCATTGAAGGACAAAAGACTGTCACCTGACATATCTCGGGAATCCCAAATCTGAGAGTGATACATGACTATTACTGTTCCCCAGAAAGAACAGGAAGAATCTGGGACAAAAACAGTTTGCCATGGGATCCCTATACTATAAAAGTTTAATATTCTTAGCTATAATTGTGATAAGGTTGACTGTTGTCAAGTCATAGTGAACATGGTGCACAAATGATGTAAGTTGTCTTCTTCCTACTGAAAACACTTTGCAACAGCATTTGCTTATGAGCTGTCTCTAGCAAACAGGCAACAAATGGATTTCTTGGCTAGTTACTATGCTATGGACTTTGAGATCCTTCCCACTAGCTCTGATTATGCCTCATTTCCTAACATAGGTCAAAATTATTTCTCAGTAAGAAAGCCCCACTGCAAAATACTCCTTTAGTTCCTCTCTCAGACACTTTATTTCCTTAAGCATACATTGTACACATGGAGGAAACAAAACCACAATCATTTTCTTGCTTTCTGGTTTTAAACAATTAGTTGCATTTACATTCAAATAACTTCAAAATTTCAAAAGTACATGCACAGAAGGCAGAACAGGCTAAGTTAGGATCCTGAAGGGAGGACTTACAAGAACAGAACCTGTAAAAGTTTGGTTTGTACACACAAGTATTTCAATGTTCTACATGGAGAGAAATTAATTCTGCATTCAGTGTTGGACAAGAGGGGGAGTGAAAAATAAGAGTGAAAGTGTGCCTGAGAATGCCTTTAATAAAAGTTTCTTGGTATGCTCTGTTCAACACAATTGTTTCAAAATCCACACTGCACTACAAACATGTGTCAGACACTCCTTTATCTGGGGTCTAATTTGTGATTCCCAAGTAATTTTTTTTGTATTTTCTAGCTTTGCTATCTGTAGTGACTCCATAATTTTATTTCTGTGTTTATTAAAACAATACAAGGAAGTAATGAATTTCAGGTTCATTAGGCATTTTTGCTGTTGTTTTTTTTCTTTCCCAGGGTTTATGTAAAAGCAAAGCAAGATGTCTAGAGAGGCGGCTAAAGTGTTTTGAAAGGATGGCAATAAGAATGTGATTGAGAGGGATAAGGCATTGTTTCATATGAGGCAACAATGCACTTTTTCTGGTATGTTTTTATTCTAGTCACAGTTGGGCATCTGTTCAAAATCCCTTTCTCATGGGTTTACAACTTGGATTGTAAACCAATTTTTTTCCTCAAATGCTGGTAAAAAGTTTCCCAGCATCACAGCAAGTAAACTTAAAAGGGGCCTGTCACCCTAGTTTTCTCAGCCTTCTGATGTTTACCTTTTAGAAATTCTTTTCTCATGCACTTTTCTGTAAGCAATAGAGTGTTTACATTCTTTCTTAGAGGAAGAGTTCTCTTGATAGACATCTGTCTTGACCAATGTGATTGGAGAAGTGTTGACTTCGCCTACCAATCACTTGGCATGCTAGAAATAGTATATAATAAAGTCAGTGATGTAATAAAGTTAGCTCTCTTAGTTGAAACTTGGTCAGAGTCCGTGTGTGTTTTCAGCGTGGCAACAGCAAAGGGGCCTATTGATGATATCCTCTCAATAGAAGCAGGCAGGTAAATATGGTGCACTGTAATCCAAACAGTTGTATTACTACAATTTTTCCAAGTCTTAGTTCTTTTGCTGAAGCCATATTACAGTAAAGCTCTGAGGCATGTGCTTAGCTTAAGCATATGGCCAGTGATTATTTTTCTGGACTTGCTTAAGTACTGTCCAACCTATATTTTATTTCTGAGTGTAGGAAGATGCTTGAAAATTGTACTGATTAGACAGAGCTGTTGTAAAAATGTGCAGCTCCCGCAGTGCTCATCCTGGCAATCCAAGAGGACTGGAAGTTTTGTGCTGACCCTCAGTCTTTTCCACACAGGGGAAAACATTGCTTTTCCCTGGTTGCAGTGCTGGGGATTTCATGGCAAGAAGAGCCCTGCAGACTATGTGTGTATTAGCAGACCTGAGATAGCTTCCAAATTCCCAAGACTGTTCTCACAGCCCACGTATATATTGCTGTATGTATTCACATACCCACTGTTTTTCCCAGGTGAGAGCTAAGTCTTATCCCAAGCAGAAATCAGTCTGGAGTAGACAGGCTAGAAGATGTGGGATCTGAAAAGGCAAATTTATGTGCAGCATATTTCTTCTCCATTGGCATTTTACAGTTTTTTTTTCCCAAAAATTGATGACTGTGTACAATTGTTCAGTAGAGATACTAAACCTACATTGGTTGTATTTAAAGGAAATCTCCCAAACCTTACAAACTAGTTTCTGTATCTAGTATCTAGTTTCTGTAGTTCCCAATGGAAAAAGCTGTTCTTGAAGGTAGGTGTTTTTTCTACCTTTACATCTATTCCATGTAAAGGAATAACCTAGTCATTAGTGGAAAGCAATGAGAAAAAAAAAAATTAGCAAAAATAGCAACAGCAGCCTGGATCATCAGATTTTCATACATGCACCTTTTATATCCAATGAGATCCACATTTTGCCATCCTGTCAGTGATCTCTGTACCTCCCTGCACTTTCAGACAGTGACTCAGGTCAGCACATCACCCTACAGTGGGGTGAGAGCCCATCACCGGGGCACTCCCAGGGTGTCTGCAGCAGCCAGGCAGCCCTCAGCTCACTCCTGAGCCCTGGTCTCACACAGAAGCACAGAGTTTACTGCCAGCAGGCTGCAAGGCCAGCAGTAGTCAGATTTTTCATTTAAATTTTGGCACCATCTGAAGTCATTTCTGTTACTTCCAAGGACTGTTGCCATTGTATTAAAAAGAGTAAATTTGCTGCTGAGTTACTTACTGCCCAGAAAATCCAGCTGAAACCTGCTACTGCCAAATCTGAGGATTCGATATTGGGCCAGGGACTTTAAATAGCTTCTGCTACTGAGGATTTTCTGCTGTCTATGCTGTCTAAAAAAAAAGAAAAAAAATCCTTTAAAAAAAAGGATTGATAAAACCTCAGTTTGAGGGATTGGACATGGGCTGTTAGAAACTGAAAATTGAGGCTTCTGTTGTGGTTACTACCTATCCTGGTTTTTTGACTGAATCATCTGGGGTTTTTTAAGTCTAGATTTGGTTGCCCAGGGTCTGAGATAAAGAGCACAAAACCAAACAAAACCCTTAATGCTGATTTCTTAAATGAAGCAGAGGAAAAGCCCTGTTTATGCAGGTTGCCTGCCTTTTGTATACACCACAACTATGGAGGGTGCTCATCATCACTGTCTTTGCTCTGCTCCTGCATCACCTTTAAAGTATCACTTTTAATTGCAATATGAAGTCTGTTAACTACAGGATTCAATTCTGGCATGCTACATCTCGTGAAGGACAGCTGAAGTTGCCAAAAGAAAACCTGCCACTGTCCCTCTCTCTCTTACCTTTCTTCCATGTTTGTGCCACACACCTATGTAAAGACATAATGCAGGAAGTACCCAAGGTGAAAGGTAGCCTTTATTTTTCCAAGGTTTTTTTTCCTTTATTCTTTTTTAATCTCATCTGCCGTGTAGATAGGCGCAGTGACTGCAACAGTGCACAGGAATCTGTGAGCCAGCCAGGAAACCACTCGCTGTGATCAGCCTCAAACACCGAGGATGCACTGGCAGATACTCAATGTGAATTCTCCTGCCCACTACAGTCTGTGAATTTATGATGCACTCTGCTGTGTAGCTATAACCTTAGCAACAGCAGCCACTGTGCAATGAGCAGGAGATAGTTGTTGCTGACTGTTTGAAGGAGCCCTCCCTTATTGGCAATTTGTGCAGAAAATGACAGGAATTGTAATGATTTCATCTGAAACCATAGCAAAGTGCAGTATTTTCTCATCAAACTCAGTAATTCTAGCAATGCAATGAACTGGCAAATCAAGTGCTACCCAGCATTATAAGCAGATGTCACTTGGAAACCTCTTCTCTTCTCTTCTCTTCTCTTCTCTTCTCTTCTCTTCTCTTCTCTTCTCTTCTCTTCTCTTCTCTTCTCTTCTCTTCTCTTCCTTTCATCCTGTTTACTTTTTCTCCCAGAAGAATATTCTTTGACTACACCTTTCTGCATCTGTGTAATCTCTTTCACATGAGAATTTATTTCCCCATATTCTTGGGAAAACAGTTAGGAATACATTGGAGGTTGTTTCTGGAAAGGAGTAAGTTAATGAGCAGATTGAAATAGGTTTTGTGAGCTTTCTTCCTTCATGATACTGAACACCTTTTTTTATTAATCCAACACTAACATCTGTGTTAGAAAACATTTGGTTTGCAAAGAGGTTCAAGGCAAGTGTTGTGCATATTCATGCAAATACATAATTGCATATGCAGTCATGCTGGGAATTTCCTCAAAGACACACTGAGAGCCTTGCCATAGTTGTCACCTTTGTTACAGTATTTGACACTCAAAAAACATTCAACCTATAAGAGGCTCAGGAGATTTTTATTTAAAATACTTTTTGTGCCAAAACAGTAAATTCTAAAATAGTAAAATCTAAAAGGAGTATTTATATACTTGATGGGGAGGCTAACAAATGATTAATAGACTTCGTATCTTCCTGCTCTGTAGGAAGATATGGCTGTCAGTGTAGAAGCAAAGGAGGTTATCATGGCCCCACTGACTCTGCAAGTTAAATTTTATCATGTAAATGACAGAAAACACATTGAGGATATTTGTAGTAATTAATTTTAGATTTGATTGGCTACTGATCTGATCAATTTTATTTTAATAAACAGCTACCATAAAAATAAATAACTATGTTAAATAATTCAAAAAATTAATCTCTTTTTTCATAAGGTTTTTCTTACTATCTGTAATGGCCAAAAAATCCTTTTATCTGCTGTTTCTAGATGTTATTGGGTTGTTTCTTAAACTCTATTCACCAACAGCATTCTGTGTCCCAATGGCATTACTTAAAAACAATGCAAACTTTACATTTTAATTACTATGTGCATCCTATTGACCTCCTATCTGCTTTATGCCAGCTTCATTAATAACTGATGCTCAAGTTGCTCATCAAATTCAGCAACGAACTGTTTTAGTTTCTGAAATGAAATTAAGGGTTTGTTTTTTCTATGTTTTTGTTGCAAAAGCTATTTCGAATGCATGAGAGAAAGTGAATTGGAAGAAAGTGTGTTCATGAAGAAGACATTTACTTGTCAGGGTGTGACTATGTGTAAGTAGGGCCACTGTAGTTTATGTCATTTAAACTTTGATCTACCCACATTGACTTTTACATTTTGTATGATGTGTCACCAGAAATGAAACTTTAACCTGGAGAATAAGAGTTATGCTTGGCTAGTGCCATAACCCAGAATTTTTATTACTGCATTTGTAGCTGCAGGCTGGTCTCAGTTTCTCCTCTGCAAAGTTGTCATGAAATTGAAGAACTCCTTTCTAAGACCCCAAGTGCTGGATTTCAGATGTGTGTCTATCAGATTGTTTCTGGAGTCACCTGAACCCAGTGCTGCTCTGGAGGCTGGGCACCCTTTGTAGCCATCCTGTGTTCGGTCCCAGCCCAGGCTGCTGGCACAGCTCACTTGTGCCCCTTGGCACAAAATCCAAGTGCTCCAGGGAGGTGAGCTCCTTTGCTTTGTCTGTCTGCTGTCACCTTTGAAAGGGATCATGGGAAACCTGTGGGCCAAGATGATCCTGAGACCAGAGGGAAAGTCTGAAGCAAAGTAGATTTACCTTTAGTGAACAAAGATCAGGTCAGGGAACACTGAAGAAGCTGGGCATACCTAAGTCCATGTGATGTAATGGGATGCACCCATGGCTGCTGAGGGAGATGGCTGGTGTATTGTGAGTCTGCTCTTGAAGTTCTGTGGAACTTCCTTCATGGGCACTCAAGGAAGTTCCTGAGGGCAAGAGAAATCAAATGTTGCTCCCATCTTAAAAAGCAAGATGAAAATCCAGTAAATTATACGCTGGTCAGATTCACCCTGTTACCCTGAAAGGTGATGTAGCAAGTAATCCTAAGAAGTATTTTCAAACATATGAAGGATAAGAAGGGGAATGTGAATACTGAACTTACAAAGGAGATGTCATGCCTGAACAATCTAAAAGCCTTTTGTAATGAGATAACTGCCTTAGTGGATGAGAGGAGCAGATACTTCTTATCCTGACCTTAGCAAGGATTTCAACACTGTCTCCCTTAATATCCTCATAGACATATTGATGGAGCAAGAGACAGACAAATGGACAGGGAGATGGCTTGAAAACTGTCTGAACTGCTGGGCTGCAAGGGCCCAGCAGCAGTGTGAAGTCCAGCTCCAGGCTGGAGCTGGACACTAACGTTGTCCTCAGCATTGGAACAGGTACTGTTCATTACCTTCATCAGTGACCTGGATGCTGACACATCATGCACCTCCCACAAGATAACAAAACTGGGAGGAGTGGTTGATCAGCAGATGACTGTGCTGCCATTCAGAGGGATGGAGGAATGGACAAAGATGAGCCTCATGAAGTCCAAGAAAGAGAAACACAAAATCCTTTTCATGGAAGGAAATAACCCTGGTGCATGCACCAGTCCCTGATGGAGGCTGACCATCTGGAAGTCAGCTTGGCAGAGAAGGACCTGAATGTCCTGATGGACAATTTGACAGTAGTGACCCCTTGCAGCCAAGAGTACTGATCCTTCCCCACTCTTCTGACCTGGGGAGACACATCTGGATTCTGGATTCTGGATGTTGTGTTGGGCTCCCCAGTACAAGAGAGCACATGGATATACTGGAGTGACTTCACAAAGGGCCACAAGGATTAAGGGACTGGACTGTACGAAGAAAGGCGAAGAGTTTGGGCTGTTCAAAGAAGGCTCAGATACAGATATAGCAACATTTGAACTCAGCTGATGAGGAGAGTAAAGGAGTCAGAGCCTCACTCTACTCAGGGGCACCCAGGGACCAGACCAGAAGTAATGGGTGCAAACTGAAGCACAGAATATTCCATCCAAATACACAAAACCACTTTTGCACTGTGAGGGTGATGGAGCACTGCAAGTTTGCCCAGAAAAATGGTGGAGTCTCCATCCTCAGAGATGATAAAAAAGCCAACTGGATATGGCTCTGAGCAACCTGCTCTGATCTATACCCTGTTTGAGCAGGGGCTGGACTGGACAAACTCCAGGGGTGCTCACCAGCCTCAGCCTTGCTGGGATTCCATGAAGCTGCAAAGCAAGTACTGTCCTGCAGGTGCACTGACATGAAGAGAGCAACCAGATTTCCCCTTTAAAATAATACAGAATCACTCCAAACTCACTGATGTAAATGCAGCCTAAGGGCTTCAGCAAGTCGGCTTGCCTGAGATGTTAATGTTTGGAGAAGAATGTGAAGAGAAGGGTAGGAACACTGTAAAATAGAAATTTAAAGTCTGACAACTTAGAGAAATTATTTACATATTTTATGAACTTCTAAACACTCAGTATATAGTTATGCTAAAGTCTTAATTTTAATTGTGTTAACTAGTTAATATTTTCTCTTTAATTTCTGATCTAATGTAGACACATCATTTGTCACATATTTGGCCAGCTAGTGAATAAAAACCAAATTGACCTTGTTTATGAACCATTGAACTACTAAAACAAGAAATATTAACATTATATTGAAGGTAGGAAAAAAATACATGAGCTGATGATACCTGTAGTGAAGAAATAATCTCCCACCTACTCACAAGGTTATACTCTTTGGAATAAAACCACAGACAAACAGAATTTGATGTTATTAAATAAATATGTATAAAAACTATTACAGAAATAGTTCTTAACACTCTTTCAAATGACAGTCATTAGCAATGAACAAAGTAAAAGTGCATCTGGAACAATTCAAAATATCAATAGTGTATGATCAATAATTTTTTAGAGATTTAAATGCACTTAATCTTTTCAGTTTGTAACCTCAGCTATCCAAGTTTCTGCTATGGTGATGTGTTAATGCTTAGTTGCACTGTAAATGTTCAAGCTTTTCAATTCAGCTCTGAACTCAGCCTTGACAGAACAATTTATCAGTACAGTAAATATCCACTATTATGGATACTGTTAATGGACATGTCTTTTTAATACTTTATAAGCTGTTATATGAATTTAAACCTTTATTTGCCTTTTTGCAACATTTTATTATTTTCCAACCTAAACAATTCTCTGATAACTTAGTTGCCTTTAAATTAAAATTAGGAATGGCTACTGGGAAGAAGAGTTTGATCCTCTTATGCAATTCTGCTACAAATAAGACAAAGTGATAGAAAGTTGATTTTCCTTTAGCTTAAGTCCATGTAGTTCGCAGAGCTGATCAAAATACATAAAAACACCAAGAGTATCATTTTATTGTGATTGTTCTGGTGATGTCAGGCCTTTTCATCTTCCCCTTATTAAGCCAAATAATTTAAAAGTATCAAAATCTTTCATCAGGAAATCTATAGGGTTTGAAATGGACAAAAACAATCAGCAGACAGGTTTTAGTTTTTATTGTATTTTTGAGGCATTTAATTTCCCTTGATGATAATAACTCCTGGGAAGATAAAAATGTTTTCCAATGGCAGAAGTCACTATTGACTACAGTCTCTGCTGTCCAGATTCTATCAGATGTACTGTACTTACAGTAATCATGTGGAAGATACTGTGGCAGTTGTAATAGGTTAGGTGTGATTCCAGTTACAATGCCTGCACAGGATAAAAATTTTTAAAGCTTCAATTTGAGACAGCAAGAGACTGACACGAAAACTGAAGACATGAAGATGATGATCGATAGACATGATACCACTTAAAATGACAAGAGCAGAAAAACTCATAAAGCAACAAGAAAGGAATGGATGACCTTGTAAAAAGGCACAGATAATAATCTATAATCTATAATGCCAGCTGCAACTGGGAGTGTGGGTCTGCAGTGTGTAAGCACGAATATCATATATTTTCTGTGTAGGGGACTAAGAAAGTGATTTGAACTGTAATTTCAAATTTCACACACAGGGAGTGAGTTATTGTAAATAGTTTTAGGGCCCAATTCTTGAATGAACTTGAGAAAGAGGTTAAAATAGTTTTGAGAGGTGAAGAATAAAACAGTCCTAAATGTAACTGAGGACAGTTTCAGTGAGAGCTTTTATCAGCATCCTTCTAGCTTGAAAAATATAAAAGAGATGTGCAAATTACTTGCAGAGAGAAAACAATCTGATCTAGTGTACATTTTTGATCTCTTTAATCAGTGTAACAGGAGAATGACCAGAATACTGTGGTTCAAGTTCTGCTGAGCCTTGACCGGAATATAATGTTGTCAAAAATCCATGAGAAGATGATATTTTCATTTCTCCTTTGAACTTCCTTTTGCACTTCTGAGTAAGGCAGTCTAGGAACTTAGTCTTTCGCCTGAATGTTCATTCTCCTTTCCTGCACTTTCCAAAAGGTATATTTGAGTCTCTTTCATTGTCGAAGGTATTGTTCGAATTTCTGGAGCTAAAGTAATGGTGTATATTAGTAACCAAGTTAAGTGGAGGCAGTTAATATCTACTTTAACTGGGAAAGACTAGTTGCTTGTAACAATGTTATGAACACCAATGCTTGAGTGTGCTAGCATGTCACTCACTATTCTCTTGAGCCAGGTCAATAACGGCACTCTCAGGAAATACATCCCAAAGAGGAAGAAGTACTTGCAATCTTTTCTTTGCTACTTCCTGGTCTGGCATGCCAAATTTTTTCCAAGAGTACCTGAATGAAATAAGGAGGCAAGGAGGATTTTGGATAACTAGAGAATAGTCTGATATAATCCACAGGTTGGGCATGACTGGGGTTAGGATGTTCCAAAGGGAAAACACAGTTGCATAATGCCTAGTTTAAAATTTTTCTGTTATTAAGCTGACTTCTTCAGGTTAGAGGTGTGCATTGGCCACACCTCTCCCTTGATGGACAAAATCCTTTGGTAAGATACACAAAGAAATTTCCTGCTAAATCTTGGCTTTAGCTTCTAAAGGGCATTGCACCATGGAAATAAAACTCAGTCCATAAATTGAGGAGGAGGGGATATCAGAGTTGCAGGGAAGTATCAGGGACCTCAGCAGGGAAGGCAAAGGCACATTTAATGCTGAATCAAATCTGAAGTCTATTGGCTTTCAAACAGATTGGGTTTGAGATATGAAAATGCTTCTTTTCCACATGTTTGAAATTCAAATGAATATTTGAGTTGGAGAGGTTCATGACAGACTTGGCTGGCTAGCACTGTAAGAGGTACAGATCTGTTATAAAAATCTGCCATAACTCTGGCGTTTTATATGAACAATAAATAGTGTATAATAATGACCATTAACTACAAGGGTTCTCTCCAATGGCAAAACACACGTATTTTCTTTTGAACTATATTTTTACAGAATGCTTCATTTTCCTCAAGGGACCTTGCAACACATTGCCACTCCAGTCCTTTAATAATTTAGCTCAACTGCTGAACCATAGCAGCAAAGGTTTTCAAGCTGCATTGTTTATGTTTGGTTACAAAAATCAAACAGGATCCAGCTGCAGTCTGCCAACACATGGCTTGGCCACCTGAATATCGGCTGTGCGCGATTAACAGGCACACGTGGACACTGGGAGTCATAAAAGAGAGCAGCAAATACAAGGGGAGAGCATTTGCTGCATAAACCCCATCAAAATCTGCCTTTGTAAAAGACCAAATGCAAACTGCTGTTATCCTGTTGAAATCGCTCCACAAGCCAGCAGTTAAAGTAAGTACAAAACTGAAGATGTTTTAGCTCTGCTTTTAGCTAGTTGCAAAACCAAGGATTTTTGCTTCCATCTGCGGGAAGTTCATATTGATCTGACTGAATTACTTATGCAACGTAAAGGCCTTGTGGGACATCCCCGTGCAGCCTTTTGCAAGCACTTGCACAGCAGATTGCAAATCACACAATGGGCAAATTCTCACAATGTACTGGTTGTCCAATTTGGATCTAATCCTAAAGAAATATTCACAGAAAATTCACAGAAATATGGGCACATGTTTATCCACCCTGAGCATCCCTGCCACTGCTTGCAGATCCCACAACCCTTGCCTTGCTTTCCTGTATTGCATCAGTAAATTAGTGACAGAGTTGTCCACAGATAGCAAAACATGGGATGAACTCTGCCAGGCTCCTAATGGAAAGACACTCAATTCCATTTTGGCCATAAATATAAATCACAGAGAATAATTCATTAAAAAAAAAAAAAAAAGAGTAACTGCCAAACAACTCTTGGAAGCTACTCGATGGCCCTTGCTTTTACAACAAACATGATCTCAAATATAATTTATAAATAACTCTCAAACTGTGTCATAATTTAGCATTCATCTCAATTTTGGGGGTGATACACAGCATGTAATTTCAAACCACGTGAGAATTCTTGAGAGAGCTTTGGAATGTCTGAATAGTAACAACTTCTTTGCAGCTCTCTTTGGAGGCACTACAGTTGGTGCACGAGCAGGCTCACTCACACATCTGGTTTTAACATGGTAAAGCTGACCAGAACTGAGCCTGCAAAGCCAGCAGAACTCCTACTGTAGTCAAAAACAGAGGAGCTGCTGTTTTCACGTGTTCATGCAGCAAATTACTCTTACTTTCCATCACAAAATCTGCAGCTTTTCATAGTTTTCCTCCAAAGAGATCTACTAACCTATCTAAAATATTGTCAATACTATAAAAAGGGGGAAAAAAAGGGAATGTTTTCTACATAACCCACACGAAACCAACAGAAAACTTATATCTATTCTATAGATGTAAATTGATATGTCTAAACTTATATCAAAACTTTACAGATTTTCATTTATATATTTGCTTAAGAATATGAGCCCAGTCCTTGCTTTCCCATGGCAACAAAAATGAAATAATGAAATCCAGGCCTATTGCCACTATAGATTTTCACTCCAGTAAACTTGAAGCTGCATGATTTGTCACTCATGCATTTATCTATATATGGTAAAGTGAGTAAACACCACATAAAATATATTTTGTGCTTCCTCGGTCTTGGGCAGATTAGCACAAATTAAATTTCACACTAATCTGCCCATGGTCAGGAGTGCTACATTAGGAGTGAAGGGGATTCAGCTAATTGTGAAGAATATTTTTCTCTAATAAAATGATCTGTGAATGTAGCAAATATATTCTGGAGAGCTACCTTTACCAATATGGTCTATCAATGCTGAATCAATAAATGATGAAGAAGAATATCTGTGTGCAGAAATATGTCACGTTTGTCAGTATCACTTTAATTTGTTCACCAAATTTGAACTGGGTTTTATTCTCACGTATGAGGAGAAAACGATGGAGTTTTCAATATTCATCATTTATGTTACGCTGCTTAGTTATGTTTGACCGCCCAAGTCACATGGCATTTGAGTCACACAAGTCTGAAGAATACACTGAACTGCCAGAAGAGGGAAGTCCAGGATCAAAAGTTCGTTTCTCTGAGCAAATGTGAAACCTGACATCAGAATATGAAAACCCTACATAATACTACCCCCTTTTTAAAGCAAAATTGCTGAAACAGGATCACGACAGGCACTGAGGAGAAAGTAGTATGAATATTTACAAGATAACTTCTGCAACTCCAATGTTTATACTGATTGATTAAAAAATCTGGGTAACTGTCTAAAGAAAATGTTATCTTAAAATAACCAACCAGTTCTGGCCATCTCTGGTTTTGGCTGGTTTCTTTTGGCTGAGTAAAGATCCATGGGCAGCAATGCTGTATACATAAATATATGTATGTATATTTACATACCTGTATATAATACAGGTGAATTGTATTGCCCAGCTACCCGACTAATAACGACCTGTGGATACCTCAAGGCTGGCAGCAGCTAGACTTCTTGCCACTGGAAGCAATAGAGAAAACTATCCTGATTTTCACCACAGGGATGAAGGTCTGAGTGATGTAAAAATCGGTATGTAAAACATGCCAAATACACTTGAGTCTAAATACTTGGAAATATTTTTGTTACATAGTAGGGAGACTCAGATAATATTATACCTCGTTTTGCAGACCTAACTTTCCCTCAAGTAAACTTCGTGTTCATTTATAAGTCAGGTTTCTTTTCTGACTTTTAAGAATGCATTATATAGTTAAAAATCAGGAATGGTGGTATGTAAAACACTGATAAATAAATGTTAACAACTCCCCACTCTCTTCAAACAGAGAATTCTATACAGTTTCTGAGTAAGCAAACACTACATACCCACAGAAAGCACTGTAAACACTATAAAACATTATGAAATATATTTACAATACTCCGAATAGCTTTAAACAAAAACTGTTAAGACTTTAAATATCCAGTCTTTCCTCATACAGACTCCTCTGCATCTGTAGCTGTTGAAGATATAAATGTAAGTGCAATGCTTCAGTATGACATTTACACTTCTACTTTAAGGCGCTGATGAAGCACGTTCTCCCCGGTTTGTGCTGCGGGATGCCTTCTCCCCCAGAGCAGGGCGGGCGGGTTCCCCGCGGGCCGGGGGCGCTGGGTCCCGCCGGCTCCCGGCAGGAAACATCAGCGCACCCACCCGGGGGCCGGCCCGGACCAGGAAGAGTGGAAGCTTCAGACAAACTTTATCAGGGAAGACCTTCCACTGAGTCACGAGGTACAGAAAGGTACCCCCCTTTCTTTGCAGACTGCTCCGGGAGCAGTCTGGGCGTGGCTGCCTCCAATCGTAGCCCCAACAGTTTGTGCGTAAAGGATTGTAGAGGTGTAATTGGATTTTTATGCAACCTTGCTCTGCAGAATAAAGGATGACAACCCAAATACATTTATATAAAAATAAAGGATTTACTATGAAAAAGATTAGACTAAAAGAACTTAGCCAGAATTATTAATTACACAGTATATGTAGCTATGACTACTAGTATAGTATAGTGCACAATTTTTGAAGCAAAATTGGAGCAATTATATTAAAACCAGCAAAAACAAGTAGAGAATGCTGTTACTCATCCCATACTCATATGTGGGCAAACCTCTTTTGCTCTGCCTCAAGAAGTAACCTTCAGGGGTATCCCCATTCCAGACAGATATCTCCAAACACGCTCCAAGAAGGGATATGGTGGAAGTTAGAACCTGGGACTGGGCTTTTATAGACACTGTCATTCATATGTCTCCAAGCCAGCTGTGTCAGATCAGCATTGTTAAATAATTTATCATGAGTACCACTTATTTGTTCCTTTATCAGGTATTTTATCAGGAACATTGTTCTTCTTCAGAATGATTAACTTTGCAATCGATGAGTCAGGTTTCAGCATTCTTCAACACCAAAAGCGCATGATACTCTCTTCTCTACTCAGCTGCCACTGCTAGCTTGGCAAGGAGGGTACTGTTCGGGTTGTTTTATCCCCACTCCAGGCAGAACATCCTGCTACAGATTCTCAGACAAATCTCAGCTAGAAAGCATTCACAGCCCTCTTTTAACATCTACATTGATGATCCCTCTGCATTGCACAGGAGCTTGTCTTGCAGAGGAAGACTGGAAGTGAACTATGGGGAAACATCACACTGGGAAACACTGCTCCTCACCTTCAGGAACAGCCACTGCTTAGCAAAACTCTTACTATCCTGTTCAGTTTGGCCCTTAGGCCCCTCTCCATAATTTCTCCAGCTCCACATTTTGTTTAGAAATATGGGGGTCTCACCAATGAAAACAGTGAGACACTGTTTTTGATCCTTCCTTTGCATCCAAGAAAGATAGAACAATAATTCAATATAGGGTGTATTCATACTGTTTTTCATTTTCATGCAGGGAGGCTGCTCCTTCCACCACTTCAGTAAGCATTCCGGCTCTGTTCCAGGAAATGGAACATGGATCTAAAATAGCAGTCACTCAGCTTAACTGATTATCTGAACATTTGCAGGAATCTAATTGCCTTCCAGTTCAATGGATCATATCATAAACCTCCCTGCGGAATGTCCCCTTTCAACCAGCAATAAAACTATATTACTGCTCATCTTTTGGTCCACGGAAGAACCACCAAGATCCATTCACTGAAGTTTTCTCTCTCCCTCTTCATGAATGTGCACCATTGCTTGCCAATGTTCAGTATTTATCCTTTAAAACTTTGTCCCTTCCCTTTTAAGGACAATACAGTATTACACTGATGTGTTAGACAAAGAGACTGCATGAGTTGGTCACATTTTTCAACAGCAAGTCCTAGTGCATTCACTAGATCATGACGAGATGTAGCCTGGAATGCACATTAAGGTATTAATGAAGTGTGTATGCTTGATATCAAGTTTTCATGCTGAGCTGCACTGGTGTTAATCTAGTTTGATTGCAAAGCCTAATGTAAATTCTTAGACAGATATTCTATTTTAGCTGAGAAACGAATGCTGACAGTTTACTGCAAGATGACAAATGAATGCTGACATTTTATTCTTACATGTTTATAAATCAGTTTAAAGGTTAAGAGTCATTAATGTGGGCAATCTGGAGAATCTATATACATAAACAAAATATTCATTTTTGGTAACTATGTATGTCCAACGTCATTCACAAAATATAGAAGTCAGATTAAAGAATGAGGGGAAAATTGCAAATTTATCAGTATGAGTTTATCTTTTAACTGGAAACTAAATTACCTGATTGATAGGCCTTCTGATCAAATCAGAATGTACAATGTGGGGTGGCTTTATTTTTGTCATTTACTTTAAAAATAAAATACCTACATGACAATTTGTAAAGAATAAAGGATTAACCCCTCCTTTCCCGTATGACCCACAGAGATTAGAAGCATTTGCCAGTAACTGTACCAATCTTCCAGGCACTCTGGAAAACAGATAATCAGTATGGTCTGTGCTAGGACACATCACAGGAATAATTTACATTCTTATTTTTATTACACATTTTCCTGATATTACCAGAGCTAAGGAATAGTCATGGTTTCCTGACCTATTTCCAAGAAAAGGTCTAAATAGTGCTCTGAGAGGAGCCCAAATTCCAGTGGCAGTTTTTAATGGCTGATGAGGGCCGCCACTGGATGAGAAAGGGAGCATGAAAAGTAAAAATTATTTATGGGATTTACTAAAACTCTGATGGAGACAGACAGTCTAGATGAGCATGCCCTATGCTCCATGTTAGACATAGGCACCATGGAGGATATGAGCACTTTCTTCACCATATTCTGACATTTTTTAAATACTTAGAAGAGGTTTCTCTGTAAAGAGGAATTCAGGTCAATACCAAATATTAAAAATGGGAAGTGAAATTAGCTTTGTGAAATACAAGACCAAAATCCTGGAACAACTTCTGGACATGACAGTACAGCAAACTTCAAAGCATTCATCATTGTTTCTCCTGGGTAAATGACCTACACAGCACACTGTCACATACAGTCCAGATCCCAGTTTTTTTCCAGATATTGATGAGATTTTCCTGATACAAATCCAATATTTTGTATATGTTGTTACCCATTAGCTAACAAATCAGACTTACAGAGCTGAGATACATGTCTAGAATATTTTGACTTAATATATGCACACACACACACATATATATATGTATTTGTATTCTGTATGTGAATATATACATGTGAAGCACTATACAGAGTACTCATAAAATACTCATAAAAAATATGGTCAAGGAGAACTTCCAGGTGAGAGCAGAACTTTGAGTATTCTTTGACTGATTCTTTCAAACAATTTGCTTTAATTTCTCAATGTTCTTGAATCACCTGAATCAAAACTGCTCAAAATTGGTTTTCTGAACACTTTCTGCTTGTTTTGTTTTATAAATAACCAACTAGGGAAATGAATGTCATTCAAACTCAGAAATCTATTTTATGTTAAGAAGGAGACAGGCTGCTTGGTGTTTGTCAGAAAAATCATTCCTGAGTTTACTAGTGCAGGACCAGCTTCCCTTCCTCAGAGGAAAGTCAGAAAATGGAATCTGCAGCTCAGGTCTGGGAAATGTTCAGACCAAACATCACCGTTACACAAAATCTTCCACTGCAAAACATTCAAAGGTCTAAAAACAACAAAAAAAATCCAGGGCATTGCTAAACTGAAATTCACTTTCAAATTCAAGACACTTCTCACTGCGTTCTTCACAGCTCTTTTATACTTCTCAAGATGCCAGCTGGCATTCAGACTGTTGTTAGGAAAAGTTGGGGGGATGAGATATTGACAGACAGTCAATCTTGGTAAGTAAGGTTTTCATTTTTCCTCTACAAGGATGAACTACTTTTTCTCAGGCAATCACATGCAAGCAATTCTAATGTAAGCCTTTTCCTGCACCCCAACAATAAAATATATATTCTACTCTATGCTGAGCTTCACTTTGTCTGACCACTACATAAGCACCCTCTGAACACAATAAACACTTGCAGTGCAGGTATATAATTACATTTGCCTGCCACGATGGCTTGATCAAATTGACCTGTTGTTATTCAGAAGGCTGAACAGACATCTGGATCTGCATGGCAGTATGGCAGAATTGTGCTTTTTGTATGGAAAATATTTCAACCTTCTGAAAATTGTTACATAGAAGATAGAACTGTCATCTGGATACATTTGAAGTTTGTGTCTTGGTTTTTAATGATTATATTTAAATACTTTCCACTGAAATAAAACTAAAATATCATTCATCAAAGATAAATAACTTTTATGCTTCATGTCTAAACTAGATTATTTGTTCAGGGAGAAAACATTCACCACTACTAAATTTGGAAAACAACAATGCTCTGCATTCACATAATACTTTAGGGATAATCTTTTTTTAAACATGTCCACTGCTCAAGATATGAACTTCTCATGGCTGAACCAGTGCCATCTCGTTGGTGTGTCAGTGATTATATCCCCTAAAGCCACCCTTCTCTATTTTCAATGTCCTGTATCTACACCTGCACAGCACATCACATCACGTAGCTAGACCGCCCTACTGAATCTGAACTTGAATTTCCTAAATGAGCTGCAATTGAGGGGCACTGAATGGTCTTAGAAATCTTTAATAGTTTCAGAGTAGTGCAGGAAGAAAACATATTTCTTGTGAGTTCCCACAATTTACATGACATCATGTAGAAGTTTTCAAATTGTGCATTACTTCTCAGATCTTCTAAACAGAGAACAGGTAAGTGTCCCATCTCACTTTTACTGCTTGAGAAGCATCACCAATGCTTCTGAGTATAAGTTAAAAAAATACTTAATATAGCTCTGAGGAAAAAAAATGTTTCCCATGGTGCCTCCAGAGAACTACAGACCAGCAGAAGACGAAAATAGTACATGAATGTTCATAGACCCAGTAAACTAAAAAGCAGTTCCATACTTAAAGCACCATTTTTGCTGAGAAGAACACAGCCATGGATGTATAAAAATTGGTTCCTGCACCCTTCAGATTGGGAAGGCAATGGTCTTGGAACTTGAGAAAGGCTTTACTGTCTTTGGAGCTGGATTTTCAAGTTGTTGTCAGGGAAGATATGAAGGGGCACATCTTATATGGTCTCAGGGGGATTTAAACTGTTGGGATCACAGACTCTGTTGAAGCCATGATGTGTGCTTTCTTCTTGTCTGGCAGTCCATTAGATGGAGAGGACTTCACAGCTGGGAAATCAGGCTCGAGCAGACACCGAGATAAGTTTCTGTAGATGCACTTTGCTTCCCAAAGAAGTGAATTCTTAAGCTGCCCCATTAACAGTGCTATCATGAGTGTGACTACTAGTGTCAGGTCCCACAAGCACACAACCTCTCCTTGCTGTAAATAACCCTACAGTAGTCCAGGGAAAAATTAAATCTTATGTAGTTCAAACACTGGTTATGCTCTTTTCATGCTCAACAAAATCATCCTCTTGGTAGAAGTCATGAACTATTGTCTAGATGGGATTTCAGCTGTCATATTTCAGAGAAGGAGTCAGAGAATGATGTGACTCCTTTAATGATAGCAATTCTATAAGTAATTGGCCTTTCCACATGTTGCAGGTTATTTATTCCAAAACTATATGGATATACAATGGTAGCTGAACTTGACCCAAAATGACTGTAAAAGCAAGCTCTTTCATTGTTTTAAAATTATTTTAATAAATTAATTCTTATGAAGGTGGTAAAATGAGGTACGATTTAGACAAGAGAACAACAGTTTCTGCAGTGTATTCTGCTCTCTATGGCATCAGAAAAAATGTAGAGTAGCTCCAGCTGCAATTTAGAATAAATTACTTACTTTGTTCTGGTGAAACTGAAAGGAGAATCTAGTCTGATTTATGCTAAATGGAAAACAGCATGACTATTTACTGCACCTATTTTCAGTGAAAAAATTACTAGATCTATATTCATTCATTTGTAATATAAAAGTGGATGGACAGATCTTCAGTGTATTCCTAGTGATTCATGTGGTGCTCAGCTGTTTTTGTTTTCATTGCATTCCTATTAGGTGAGCACAACTCTGGAACAACTGTTCCAGGCTAAATTTATATATGTTAAAAATCAATTTCCTTTCTAATGAAAAAGTGATACAAAAACCAAGGCAAACTAATTAATTGATTAGGGTCTGAATGAAAATCAACAAATCCAACACTTGAAGAAAAATCACTTCATCCTCACTGAATCAAAACTGCCCTTCTTCCCAAAAGAACTTCTATATTTTTCCAGATGGGGCTTGGGATATGATGGCAAAGATAGGCTGAGGTCCTAGTCGGAATTTAAATGAAAACTTTTCCAAGTTTAGTAGTGTTAAAATCTGAAAGTTTTTCTCACCTCACTGCAAATTATTTTGTGTTTTTCTTATGTACGCATTTTTGGCCAAGCTGAAACTGGAACTGGGGGAAAAGAGGGAGAGGAAAAATGTGGAGAAAAAGATGACATTATCAATAATATTGGAGGAGGGAAAGTGAAAATGAACTTTACAGCTTAGTGGGAGATTACAGATCTTCCAGGTAACTATAGACTTTGGCTCTGGAACCCACTATTTTTAAACAAAATTGTCTTGAGGGCTCTGGAACAATTACTATACATGCAGCCTGTAGGCCTGATGCTGTTTTCAGTTATGGCACTGGTAGCCCAGAAAGTCTTGCTGATCCATGAAAAAAATCTCCTGGACCTCCATTATTGCAAGTGACGACACACTCATGGTAGAAAAAGTACAGACTGAAGGTCTGAAAATGCATGAAGATCCCCAAGAGCATGAAGACCTGCCAAATAAAAATGAAATGTAGGCAATTTCATGAGGTTATGGACAAGGTCCAGCTGAAGCTCATAGAATCATAGAATGGTTTGGGTTGGAAGGGACCTTAAAAATCATCTAGTTCTAATCCTCTTGGCATGGGCAGGGGCACCTCCCACTAGACCAGGTTTCCTAAAGTCCCATCCAACCTGTCCTTGAACACTTCCAGGGATTGAGCATCCACAGCTTCCCTGGGCAACCTCTGTTAGTGCTTCACACACTTCACAGTAAAAAATTTCTTCCCAATATCTAATCTAAACCTACTTTTGTGGAATCCCTCCACCCCCTCAGAGAATTTCCCAGAGTTCTACCCTGGAAAGACAGACCATAGAGCCCTCTGTCCTGGCTGAAGGAGAAGACTCTCCCATGGTACCTTGCACAGTGTGCTCTATCCCAGTCTCTCCTCTCCCCATGCCCTTGGTGGTCCTGGTTTCCCCTCCCCCACTTCCCTGCTGGCTGTGATATCCTGGGTGTCCAGTTCCATCTCCCCTATGGGTCACTGACTCCCTGCCCTGCCCTCGGTACTGCCCCTGTGCCCTCAGACCCCGTTTAACCCAGCAGACCACATGGTCTGGTCCCCTTGGATCCCCCTTCAGCACCTGGAATGAACTCTGCTGGAACTGATCTAGTGCCTTCCTGCCTCTCCTTGCTGAGCTGGCCTGTGGAGTGTGTGGTTGTGTGAGCTTGATTCCCTTGCCTGAAGTTCTCCCAAGCAGCCTTTCCACAGGAGAGGCTGACTGGGGTCTGGGCAGAAGCTCCACTCCCAAAAGACACAGCACTACATATTTTCATTGTTTACCCCTTGTCCTGTCACTGAAGGCCTTGGTAAAAAAAGTCTCTCTTTCCTTTAACTCTTTTTAAGTGTTGAAAATCCACAACAAGTTCTCCCTGGAGCCTTCTCCTCTCCCATCTGAACAGCCTCAACTGTCTCAGCCTGTCTTTGTAGGAGAGGTGCTCCATCCCTCTGATCATCTTGGTGGCCAGGTGGGGTGTCACCAGAGCACAGCAGAGAGGCAAAATCCCCTCCCTTGCCCTGTGCCAGCCCTGCTGTTTTGATGCAGAACAGAACAGAACTGGATCTCAGGGCTGCAAGGGCACATTGTCAGCCCATTGTGGTGAACATGGCCAGGGCTGTGGAGGGCAACAGGCAGGGCTTCTGCAGGTCTCTCAGCACCAAAGACAAGGAAAAAGAAGTGAACCAGCTGTGGAACAGGCAAGGGCATAATGAATTTGGTGATGAAGTGAGCAGAGCAGAGATACTCAATTCCTTCTTTGCCTCCATCTTTGCTGGAAGCCCATGAATCACAAGACCCTGAAACAAGAAATGATTAGTTCTGGTGGGCAAGGATAAGGACAGGGAACTTTGAAATAAACTGGACATATTTAAGTCCATGTGACCTACAGGGAGGCACCTCCCAGTGCTGAGGCAACTGCTGGTATCTCTGTGAGTCCATTCTTGATTAAGGTCATATGAAAGGTCACAGTGGTCAGGGAGATTTCTGAGTACTGAGAGAAAGCAAATGTCATTACCATCTTCAAAAAGACATGAAGGAAGGTTCAGGGAAACTACAGGTCAGAGCTCCACCTTGATCTTCAGGAAAGTGATAAGCAAATAATCCTGAGAACTACTTCCAAGCAAATAAAAGAGTACAAGGTTACTGGGAGTAGTTAGCATAGATTTATGAAGATGACATAATGCCTGACCTGAGAGGCTTCTACAGTGGAGTGGATAGGGGGAAGCAGTGAATTATATTTCTTTGACTTCAGCACAGCTTTGACAGTCTCTCTTAACAATCTTGTAGACATTCTGATGGAATATGGGCTAGCTAAATGGACAGGGACGTTGATTCAAAACTGGCTGAGCTGCTGGGCTGATAAGGCTGTCATCAGCAGCATGAAGTCCAGCTGCTGATTGGTGACTAGTGGTGTTCTAAAGGGGTAAATACTGCTGATCATCTTCATCAGTGACCTGGATACTGGCACATCATGCATACGGCACAAGTTTGCAGCTGTCACAAAACTGGGAGGAGGGTTTGACAGACTAGGTGGCTGTGCTGCCATTCAGAAGTGTCTGGATAGGCTGGAGGCATGGACCAAGAGACATCTCATGGAGTCGAGCAAAGGAAAGGCTGTGCAATCTCTTTCCTGGGAGATATTCAAAAAGCTAACTGGCCACATCCTTGATCAAGCTGTCATAGCTGACCCTGCTCGGGCAGGGGTGAGGTTGGACTAGGTGGTTTCCAGAGGTGCCTGCCAGCCTCAGTCATCCTGGGTTTACTGGGACATAACCCTACCCCTCTAAAGTTTTGAGGAGGTAATGGTTCCTACCCCACAGCCAGTGGTAGCACATACAAAATAAGCTGTTTGTATAAAATATAAATGCTGCAGAACTTGTATAAAGGTCACAAAGACATATTCTCTTTTATCTGCTTGTAGGCACTGCAACTGGAGTGAGCGATTCCATAATTCATTTCAATGGGAGTTTTGTAAGCATTAGATGTAGGTTCCAAATGCCTGACCTGCATTTTTATGGGTGATTTGTTAACAGCAGTGGGTAATCCTGTGGAGAGAAGAGGTTTTGATACTCAGCTGAGTGCTAACTTTAACTCATCTCTCTTTCTAAGGGAAATTCAGATAGCAGGGTCGTTCATGTTTTCAAAATGCTGCTTTTTGATTCAAACTATTTACTCTAATGAAACAAGTAATTTGTTTTTATCTGAGCCGGCATCACGTCTCACTTCACTGCTGGTTCTGAACATCAGTAGAAAGTTCTTGAACTGTGCTTGTCTACACCAGTGATGCATCCACAGCATGATCTTCCACAGCTCAGAGTAATGGTTCATAAGTGTCACTGCCAAAGTTGTACAACATTTCATTTTTTCGTTTCAATCTTATCTGGTGATAAGAAAGTTTTGGAATTTGTTGTTTGGGAAAGAAAACTGGCATTTTTATCACCTAAGAATGAATACTACTTTCACCTTGCTGGTATTGGTATATGGTATTAATTATGCTTGTCATGAACTTAGAGCAAAGGCACAAAGTAATATTATCACTTAACTTTAATACATGGCTGGCAAGTATAACACAGCAGTTTTGTATCAGAAAGGTCTAACAGTTATCTTCAAGCTGAATACTTTATATAAATATTATTTTTGTATTGTGAATGTCATTATCAAATCTCACACAACAGACATGAACTATGATATATTTTAATGTTACAAGAATAAGGAACACAGTATGTTATTGACTAGGAAAGTCCTTACAGAGCAAGTTTTTCCTTGAAGTGGCTATCACAAAGTGACAATGAATCCCTCTGGCACAGTAAAGTTCAAATAAGTAAAATCGTGTCAACATCTTTTATATAATTATTACTTTAACTCCACAAATTGCATGAAAGCTTTGAATGTATTTTAGTGATACTACAGATTTCAATATGTTAAAAACTTCTGCAAACCATACCAACTTCTTTTTCCCTAATATAAAAATTACCTTCCCCAAACTACACTTCTCATAAAAGGAAAGTGATTTCTGATATAATTTACAAAAGCACATTGTATGTCAAGTTTTCTAACACTGAAGATAAGCCTTGGTTGCTGATAGGCCATTTTCCCATTGTCTGCTTAATGTAAAAAGACAAGGAGCCACCTCGAGGCCAGAAGCCACAAATCCCTTCCCCACGTTATAGCCCTTAAAGCCCTTCTTGTCCCTTTCTCTGTGTCCCAATGGCTTTCTCTCTGTTTTGCAGAATAACCCACATGGGAGGAGAAAAACAGTAAGTGTCGACTTCCCTCTGTCCCTGTAGCTGCCTGTGTGTAAGCCTTGGGATTCTCCTGACATCCCTAAGAAAAGACTAGACCTCGACTACTGAGGAGCACAGCCCCCACTTTGGGGAGGAATATTAGGTTATTATATCAACAGTGAGTATTAAAATTATCAATAGTGCTTTTCAAAGTGCATGTCCAACACATTCTTTCATGGAGCTTTCCTACAGGGAAATATTTTTTATTCAGAGCAGACAACTGACTGAGTTTCTGGGTATGCTGCTTATCACTTAGAGAGGAGTGAGTTTCAAGATGCGGTGAAGGATATAAAAGTCCTAAAAAGGGGTCTCAGCTGGAGGAGATGAGAACAGCTGAGTGCACGTAAACCTCCTTTTCAGGGGTTCTCAAGTGACTCCATGTCTCCAATGATGGAGATGATCACATTCTCCAATACACCAGCTCAGGTGAATCCTTTCACCTGCCTCCACCATGAAACATTCAAGGTGGGCAAAGAGTTAAAAAAACTCCCACAATAGAAAAAAACAAGACAGTTACAAAACCAACTAAGTTGTCAGGTGGAAAAAAATGAGTGTGAGGGCCATTGATCTGGAAGGTAAGAACAAATTCCTTGGCTTGGGACCTGCACAAAGCAGGTGAGATGTTGGGGCCTGTGCAATGCAGATGAGAGCAGAAAGGGGAAAGAGCAATTTTGCCAGGGCATTTAAATTTGGATATGAATGAACGTATCATCACCCTCCAGGCACCAAAAGGTGCCAGTTTCCCTATGCAATGAAGATTAAAGGGTCTGGCTGTTACTTCTGCAACAAAGGATTTTTCTAATCACTTTATAGAGGTGCTTGATCTAATCTCATAATCTAGCTTAGGTTTCTCCCTGTTCTGGACTTTCTCATCTCTCTGTGAATGTTTTATACATGTGTATGTGTGTGTATAGTAAAAGACTCCATGTGCTTGAAAGCTGAAATTGTCAGAATCACAATTTTCTGTTCACTGCAGCATGAAAGCCTTGTCTCACCCTTCCAGCCACAGTTCATTCATCTCATGCCGCTGTATTATGCAGAAGCTTTAATTGTGTGACTGCAGAATTCCTGCCCACCTCCCTTCCCCGTGCTCTGTTTTACTCCATACATAAGTGCCACCACTATTTGATTTCATTTTTCTGTGGCTCTAAGTGGTCTGGATTTGAAGCACTGTCAGTGACCTTTGTGGAAGACCTCAGGTGGGCTCCCAGGCTAACACGTCTGAAGCCTGGGCATCTGACTTGACTCTAATTTACAATAGGGTCACATATCTGTTCTGTGGATGTCTCTCCTGCACAGCTCGTGACAACTCAGCACACCAGCTGTGAAGGTGACCTGGAAGGTCAAAAGAGTTGTGGTTCTCTTCCCCACTGTCAGCTTTGGGGAAAAGAAGACCACCAGAAGCCAGAACCTTTGGACTGACAGTATTTAGAATTTGGGAGTGATCTTTCACGGATTTTGTCTCATCAGTGTTTTAGCCTCTCTCAACAGGCCTCCGGGGACGTGTAGCATTTTTATAGTGCTGATGCCTTCTAACTGCTGCCTTCTGCAGCCATCAGTGTACCCACACTACACTCCCAGGATTAACAAAGTGCCGCTTCCCTTCTTCCTTATCTTCTCTGCCCCTCAATAAGATTATCCCACACCACCCTTTTTCCATTATACTCACCATGGAATTTTCCTTAAGTCAGGTTTTCCAGGCTGCTCAGAGCTCCATCTCAGTTCCACTGTTTTACAGTGGCTTCTGGTTCATAGCTTGTGGATGTACATTCAGCGAAGTGAATTAGCCCACCTACACATCATCTTGTTAGTGGTGCTGGAATTGATTTAATTTTTTTATTTCTACATCAGGGGCTTTATTTATTATTTTTTTCCTTCTCCATTTGCCAGTGGTGCAGTGTTTATTGTACAAGGGAGAAAACACCTTATTCATACTCTCTATTATGTTTAGGACATGACTTCTACATTCCTGCAGACAGTGTGGACAACGAACATAGTCAACAGTTATCTAGTGGAAATGAGAGACTGAGAAAGTTAGGAGTGTGGATCCACAGCAAATATCTATGATGTAGTTTTATGATTATTTGTAATAATGAGAAGATGTCACCAGAATCCCAATGCTATTACAATTACTTCAAGACAAGCAGACATCAGCTTGTAGCAATACACTTCACTGTTTTTCTTCTACAAAGAAAAGAAATCACCATTGTTCTGTGAAAACTGTGAAGATTGTGGTATGAATGAGGACTCACAACTGCCTTTCAGAGTCTGAATTTCAGGATAAAAACAAATTAATGAGGCAGACAGGGATGTGGCCAAATTAGTTCTGAGCACTGCCTGTGGATGGGATGTTTTGTGAATAAGGAAATCTTCCTTAAAAAGCTCGTAAATTGAAATTAAACCTGCCAGGCAATCAGTACACAGACAGTTAGGTAGGAACCAGCTCTTCTAAATATTGTCTTCATGTGGAGCAATTTTATTTTTTGTAACATAAACCTAGGAAATATTTTAATGCCTTTTGCTGAGCTGTTCACCCCATAGCCCCTAATATTTATTTACTGACACAGCTGACAGGGATTAAGGGATCCAAACCATTTAACTGAGGTGCTCTGTTTCCTGCTGAATTCCAGGTGTCAAAGACTAACTAAGGATGGACTCCTTTTGCATAGGTGATTTGATAAAAAATTAATAACACTACAAAAGCCTACAAGAACTTGGGAACAGAAGCTTTTAGCAATAGGTAATTTATCACCTTGGACAAACATGTAGATATAATCTGAAGAGAACACAACCTCTTGGTCAGAAAAAAAAATTAAGTAGTTTATTTCTGTAAACAATACTTATGACTTAAATGTAGATGTGCTTTAAGCTCCAAGCTGGGATTAGGCCAGTATTGTGCAGACTGGTTTAAGACACGAGAGAGATTTCTGGCTGGTCGAAGTCTTTACGTTCTTATTTCACATGAGCAAATTAAAAAATGAGTGCAATAAAGAAAGTGAAACAATTTAAAACAGTCTATAAAGTTACGGGAAAAGATGGTTCCTGAACCCATCTACGTGATCAGCTTTTTAAAAGATGCTTTCTATTTTTAAAAAATGTATTAAAAAAATCAAATGTTAGTATCTGCCACCCACCTAGCCTGTGCACAGTTTTACTTTCACAGAGTGTGATGGTATAACTTAGGGGTTTAACACGTGTCAGAGTTGCCAGCTGTTCCTGTGAAGTGACTAAAATATATAAAATGTGTTTACAATTGAGTAACTCTGCACCCACAAATGAACAGGTTGTGCTTATTTTGAACTTGTAAAAATGGAAGCAGTCAACCAAATAGGTGATTTATAAAGAGAAAATGCTAGCAGAATTATTCTGTTGTGTGAAAGAAATTGGACTAGCCAGTGGGAAGAATATAATGCAGCATGGCAGGCTTTAATTTACCTCTGGAATATATCAGGAACCCTCAGCATTTCTGGATCAGAAACTGTTTGTGATAAGGCTTCCCTCTTTCAGCATCACTTCTCAACTAGGTATTTGCTTTAACCCTGATATTTTCCTTTGCTTTCTCACTGTCTAAACACACCCCTAGAGCTCTGCAATTGTAAATTACACAACTTATGACCTTCTGACCAGCTTCACCTAAAAAGTTTTCATCTATGCATGTGGACCTTTCAGAATTAGGTTATTTCAAACCAGATGTAATCACCTGGTCCTTTAACCCACAATTGCATAGTGGATAATCTTAAAAATAATGTTTGCCACCAAAAAAGGCCAAAATGTACTATCTATTTCAAATATTGTGAAGTCTTAGATATCTTGGTGTATTTTCTAATGAATGTTTAATTGATAATCATGAACATTTTGCCTGTTTTATTCTCCCTATGATTGTAATGCTTTTTCTCCATCACAAGTGTTACTATCCAAAGTATTTTTTATAGGACCAACTTTGGGCCTACTGAAATGAATGTATACATCTGCTATCTTTGTCTTAAGTGAGAATTAGTACAATTTTAAGCACTCGACCTATATTTAAAGCCTGGCTAACCAGCAGAATTGTTAACTATAGTTTTGAAGTGTTTATTATTTTTTGCTACTGGGTTACATGTAGCTACACTTACAAATAAAAAGAGAGAGCAGTTTCAGTTCCAAACTACACAGAAATGGGGCTGCTGAAAGCCAGTGGCATTTTATGCTCTTACACTAGACTAGAACTGGCTGCTCTGCTGAAATACCATCCTGTTATGTAGCTTGTTCTGAGCTGTTTCTTTGGCTGATACAGGAACTAAACCACAACTGTTTATGTAACTATTCAGATCATGATTTTGCTTTCAAATTTGTAGGACGAAAGTACCTCAATAGGTAGTTTGTATAATCCCATTTTTTGTAATGAGAACGGCATACAGGACACCGAACAATTGCAAATGAAGGGTACTAATTGTGCATTACTCCAGATTTTAATATAACATAAATTATTGAGCAATATTTCTATACTGAATTAGCAGAGCAAACTGCTGTTCCCTTAAATGAATGAACTTGTTTTTCGTATCAGAACACTGAACACATGAAGAATCATACTAGAGGTCTTACGAAGGAGATAATTCCACTGATTTTGACATATGGAGATACTGCCAGGGAAGTATGTGTTCCTTGGCACCAGTAAAGAGAACAGCCTTCCTGGTTTCGGACCCTCACATTTTAAGTTTTAGTTCTTCTTTAGTTCTAGGCAGTCTTAGACCCAGTTGCACTAGTGACCTGTCAGTGGGGACTCCCTGGAAGTGGAGGCATGCTTTGTAGTCATTGTCTCTTTGAACACTTTGCTTCCACTGAAGTGAGGGCAGTGTTAGCTTGTTCCTAAGAGCTTCTTCACAGTTTGTGAGCTGTAAACACACCTTGAAAAACAAAATTAAAAAAAAAATTAAAGAAATTACTGCCAAACTTCTCCAATTACCTGGAATTTTATTCCATCCATATACATGCATAGTAACAACATTTGTTGAGAAATTATTTCTATCAGAAGTAGAACATTATCTTTGTGATCACCAGTTGCAGTATTGCTACTCTTATATTTAAATATATCTTATATATGAATTAGATTCATAATTGCAGCATTGAGTTTAGGGTTTTGTTTTAGACTGTGCCTTTCAAAAGATAAAACTGATTGATATGACCTCATTTCTTACAATACTGCTTCCAGTAATTTTGTTCATTCTTTATAAAGTATTGCATTTAACAGCAAAGGTTTAAAAATTGAGACAGAGAATGCATCAGCGAAAGGAAATACAAGTACTATACAAGAAAGAAAATGCCATCTTCATTTAACGTACGTTTCAGATTAAGAAAGTGGACAGAAACATACTGCTACATACAAATGCAAAGCCTAATGACTAAGGTACTGTATGTGCTAAAATATAAAGTGCAAACTGAGCCCAATTGTTCAAAAAAATTGAAATTTTAAGGCGAACTTTACAGCATAGTTGAAACTTCTTTGCAAGTTATATTTTAGCATATACATACATCTGCAACAGCATATAAGAAAAAAAATCAGGATACACAAGTGCTTTTGAAGCTATTTCTAAAATGCTTTTCTGTATTGTTTGCGACTATTTTCTTTAAAATCTACTATACAGTGCAAACCATATGTGCTACACAATAACTATACAATAACATTACAAATGACTTTAATATAAAGTTTTTAAATAAAAAATAACATAACTACAGCTATGAATACTGCTGGTAAAATAAATTAATATTTTTGAAAATGGCACCAATAATACACTTTACTAATGGACTGTAATGAAATTACACCTTTAAGTCTTCAACTCAGCAATAGTGAAATCTCCTGATTGTCCAGATGTAATTCAAACAGCTTTCTTTAAACTGTATGGAACAGTATGCTAAATACATGTACCAAAGGTGACCGATTGTTTCATTTGACATGTTCTGCTGCATGTGAAGAGCAATAAAATTTCTTATGAGTTATAAAGTTTGAGAGATTGTTGAACTGGATGTCACACAGTCGGCAATACTTTCCACTGGTTGGAGCCTGGGAAGAGCCATTCACACCTTTAGCTATACTAGACAACTGTTCCTCTGCTGTAGGAATTGCTGGAGAGACGTTTTCATTGGTAGCTAAGGGATTCTCAGAGATCCAAGAAGGAGACTTGTGCCCATCTTCATGTGGAGGATTCTGGGAAATGTTCTCTTGCTGTGGGTTGGCAGCAGGTCTTTCCTCCTGTTTCAGTCCCCCATTAACTATTACCATGCCTCGGTTTTTCGGCAGTAGTGGAAGAGATTCTTTCTTCTGCACAGCACATCCATTCGAAGGCGCCTGGCCTTTAGGAGATTCACTTTCTGTATTTGTGCTTTGATCTAAATCAGTATTATGAATGACGAGAGAACCAGAAATGTAATCACTTGGCTTTATTCCATAATATGGAGAAAGCTGATCTGCTCCTTTAGCTTTCTTTATTGCTCCAGGGTAAAGGCATTGTGGAAGAAACAAATGTTTGTTTTCTTCTTTTGTAGCAATAAGCTGGGCCGCTTCACTAAAGACTTTCAGTCCTTGAAGTGTTGCTAAGTGTGTGGAAAATAAGTTTCCATTAGGAGAGGACTGTTTTGAGTTTCCATTTTTCTCACATTTGATTATGCTTCTCTCATAACTGACATCTGGGCTGTTTCTTTCACTTTCTGGGTTTTGAAACACCTTACTGTCAAGTTGTCCCAGGTCACTACGCTGATGAGCAGTGACAGGACAAAAATTCTGCTTGTGAGCCAGGTAGTTCTCCACCTTGTTAAAACTGATCTTGCATACAGTGCACTCATGGTAGTCCAGCAGCCTTTTTGGAGACGTGGACGTCCTCTCTGACGGGGGTAAGCATTTTTTACTGAGATCTATTGGCACATCCATCTCCAAGCAAGACACGGTGGAGTGGGCAGTATCACACTTTGAAACTGGAACACACTTGTTAATAGACAGTGATGTTTCCAGATGCTTCGAGACTATTCCTGGAAAGATATCACATCGTGGGTGGTAACATTCTCCAAGGCCCTCTGTTGACTCTTGAGTAGATGTGCAAGGATTGCCAAGATTAGCAACTTCTAGAAATCGCTGTTGAACTAGTGGTGGCCTCTGCTCTTGCTCTGGCAAGCACATCTCATACATCTTCCTTCGCTTCCGAGTACGCATTGTTCTCTGCATGGCAGGCACTTTGTTGGAAGCGGACCTCTTCAGCGGGGGATCGTGGCGAGTGGCACAGTAATACTGCTTGTGGACCATGTAGGTCTCATGTCTGCTGAAAGTTATGTTACAAGCTTCACACGTGGTCTTGTTAGGGTCACTCTCCCCCTCTACTAAGGGAGCATTGGGATTCTTCACATCAGAGGGTTTTCCATTTATCTTCTCATCACCATTGCTTGCAGCTGACAACTTCTTAGGCTGTGCAGTGAAGTCTTTTTCATGACTTTTATTGTTTGGCCCAATCAAATCTAAAACATTGGAAGAGTTTAAGCAAGATGTCTGCAGAAGTTGATTTTCTGGATCTGATGTGTGAGGAGCTGGATTCAGGATGTTTATAGAGCTTTGACCATTACTGGGACTTACAGCTTCAGGCATTTTTTCTGGAACACTGGAAAAATCTGGTGACTTTGCCATCTGCTGCCATCGGCTGCTGCAGTAATGCTTTTTGTGTACCAAATAGTTGTCCAAATTATTGAATGTTATGTTGCATTCAAAACATGTAGCCCCTTTAGGCATCAGAGGACTGTAAATTACAGGCGGATAATTGCTACTTCCATGCCTCAGCCTTCGATGGACCAGTTCTGACATCTTGGCTAATATCTCTGAAGCCTGAGGAACCACAGTGATGTCTTGGGGAAAAGCAAACTGGGAAAGAAAAGGTCCCATTGGGAAAGAAGGACCAATATTAGGCTGAACCGGCGATGAAGCAAGTCTTGGACTGGATGGTTCAGATTTTATTTTGGTATATGAAAAACTCTGCTTATTTGCGGCAGGCTGGGTTTCCGGCCTCTGGTTTGGAAGGAAAAGTGGAGCCTTTTTTTCACATTTATCAAGCTCTGTATCAGAACTTGCATCTTTAGTCTGCATGGTCTTTTGGCTCTGAGGAACATCATTTCTGCTCAACAGGTCCGTTGCTGGCTGTAAACCTTCTTCATTTCCACTTGGAGAGTGTTCAATGTCACTTTCTCTCTGAATTTTGTTGCCAGAGACATGTAACTCTTGATGCTGCAGTAGCTCCCTCTGAGTTTGGAAGCCAAAATGGCAGTGATTGCATCTAAAGGCAGCTTGAGTAAGATGCGAGAACAGGTGCTGATGAAAGTTAATCACTGAGTCTGCAGTGTAAGTACAAACTGTGCATTTCAGACTAGCACCGGGTGGCAGAAATTCTTCCATTTTCACTCCTACAGAAAAGACAAGCAAAATACAAAATAAAGTGACCGTTTGGCCTCTCATGAAGAATACTGGGAAATCAGCTGCACAGAAGGTACAAATACAGTGAGAATGACTAATTTTCTTCTAATGAGATGGTATTAGTCACCCTGAAAATACTTGAATTGGTTTTTCCTCGAACTGCTAGGTTATTCCAGACTTTTGCTCTGCTTTGGAAAGCCTTAGTATTTGCATGCATTCATCAGAGCTGCAGGGAGAGAAAGAACAAGGGGAAGGATAAAAATAGACTGGACTTATTCTAAATGAAAAGGTCTCAGAAATTACAGTTACAACTAAAGGGACACATAATGTTCCCCATACATAATCACTGGAAATTCTGAATGCACAGAAAGCACACCAAGGTCAAGAGGTTCAAGGTTATGATGTAGCTTGAGGTACAGCCCTAAGTGTGCCTGAAAGCCACAGACAAAGCAGAAGTAGCATTCTGAGTATTATTGATGCTCAGCTCTTTGCTTGCATGGGTTGGCTGCAGTGTGGGAAGCGGTTACAGATCTATCCTCACCAGAAAGGAGCTGTGTTCCTTGTGAAGGGAGGAGGAGCAGTAAGACACGGCTTCACTGACATTTTGTCTTTCACATATAATGGCTCTTGCCAACTACTGCTATGACACCTTTTCCTCATGAAATCACTACCTCTTTATCAAGAACAGTACATTCAAAGCCATCTTACAATCACTGATTAAACAAAAACCTCCATGTTTCATGGCATTTTGAAATTGAGAATGCTTTGAAAAGAGATAAGACCAAATTTCTCTACTGCAACAAGAAGGATTCTAGTTACATTTTAGACAATAAAACTTGAAAAAAATATTGAGAGGGTGATATTCAGATTTTAAAATGAGCATTTGTGCTGCCTACACATATGCACATATACCACACCTCAGTCAGGTCAAGCAGGTGTGTGGTAGTTGGACAATACAAAACTGTGAGAATACCATAGCTCAATCTATGGGTAGTCACACTGTTGTACCTGGAGGTCCTTCCTTCTTCCCTAACATCAGTGACCCCCCAAGTTGTGAGTGACACTTGAAATTTGACCTGGTCTTGGCCTCAGAGGCCAGAAGGGAACCAAGGAGCTACACAGCACTTTAATCAGCACTTGTTTCTCATCAGGCACTCTTTCCCCAGAAGGCCAATGAGGCTTTAGCTTCTCCACTGACATGAGATGGTGCTTCACATGCTTCCCCATCATGTGGTACAGTGACAGCAGTCTCTATGGGACTTTGCATTTCAGTCAGGGCTCTGCATTCCAGTGGTGTAGGTCTGCTAGAGCCTCCAGTGGGAACAGTAACAGCAGTTGAAGCAAACACAGGTCTTCCAAAGATTACAAGACATTTGGAAAAGGAATGTTTCATTCCTACTGCAAATGGTCTTATAACTTCTGATAACCTGTAAAGAAAAATAAAGACTGACGGGATAGGAAAGAGAGCAAGAATGATTGAATAGACTGGTTTGTGACTAAAAAGAAAGGGAAAGGCCTGAGGTTTAGCCTCTCTTCTAGGAAACAACTAAAGATTCTTACTGGAATTCACCACAATCTCAGATCTGTGTCTTTCAAGGAACACAGATCTCCAGACTACACGCAGACTTGGTCACTCACAGCTCGTGGCTCAAAACCCTCAACACCTAAGCCAATGGTATGTCAATAAATGCAAATAGTTGAAGCAAATCTTCTGCGCAATGGCTAATATTTCAGTTTTCCTGTGCACAGGAAGAAATTCATCTGTAATCTTCCCAGACTATCTGGCTATAATTACCATGCTGTAAAACACACTGGGCTGCATTCACCTGATCTTATTGAAGCTGTTGTAGCCTATAGTTCTGCTGATTCACTGAACCGTGAAATATTTGCTAAGCAACAAACAGAAAAGGGCAATAGCCTGATAAGATCTTGAAGCACAAAAAGATCTGACCTCTAAATGAATGGCTAAAGCTTTTCTGTGCTGTCTACATAAAGAAGGTTTCACTCAGCACTCTTCCAGTCCTTTTGGAGGTACCAAACTCCTCCAAGGCAGAATGTTGCCTTTTAGATTTGCAATTGCTACCCAAGTAACAGAGGAACATTTTTCACTTCACCAAATCCATAGACTAGACTACTCATGCCCCACTAGTTTTTACACTGCATCCAAATAAGGCTTTCTTCTGTGGCTAAAGCACACATTAATGTCCTTTAGAATCCATTCATTTAACAGGAGGATCAGGAACACCTGTAGAGCTTTTGCTTCTTTCCAGAAGCAGCTCTGTACACCAGACAGCAAACACACCACACATTGACACTGCAGTCTTTCTTATTTGTAGGTGTTCTCTGCTACTGAAAACTCCAATGCAAAATTTCCTGCAGACTCTTAACTTGTGTTTCCAGCCCTAATTCAATTCAAAATTGGTCATCACCATGTCGATGTGGTTCTTAGGGACACGGTTTAGTGGTGGGCTTGATGATCTCAATGGTCTTTTCCAACCTAGACAAACCTATGATTCTTTGTTTTTGTGATTCTAAAATACTATCTGCATTTTATATTTATAAGAAAGGAAAAGAATGCTTCATCAAACAAGAATTTTTTTAAGAAATAAGTGTTCTGATAAAAGCACAGAGTTCTGGACCATGGTCCTTAAAGCCTTCTGCCTAAGAAGCCTCTTCTAAGGCACTACAATATTACGCCAGAAGGACATTCTCTGGTTGTGTGCGTGTTTGGCAGCTGGAATCCTGCAGTAATTGGTTGTGTCTGGATTCCTGATCATACCTTCACCAGTAAAGAAATGCTGCCTGCATGTGTGTATACACACATTAAGAGAGAGACAACATCCAAATGAGGATTAGTAGATAAAACAAATGACACTGGTTACCTGGGACAGGTACTCGCTGTAGAATGCAGGTCAGAAACTGTTGACATTTTGGTATTATCTACATGCAATTCTTGCATATATTTGGAGAGACACTGATCTACTGAATGTCTATAGTGAGTAATTCTTCAAAAAGCTAAATCTAGAAGACAATACACGAAAATACATGATACTTACCACTGTGAGAATTTAGGTGCATTTCCAGAGCTCTTGCGTTTGAAAAGCTTTTGGTGCACTGTGGAAAGGGGCAGACACTGGATATCTGCTGAGCACTGTCCTCACTCTCCTCGGACAGCTGTGGCCCCTCTCTTTGCCTCCCACTGCAGTAATACATGAGATGGGCCTGCAGGTTCCGCTCACTTCGGTACCAAATGCCACAGGATTTGCAAGGGAAAATGTCCTCTACAAGCAAGTATAAGCAGGTAGGTGCAGGTTAGCCACAGTTCACTTGGTGCCAACCAATTAACACAGCTAGATTACTTCCCCTCCCTTCCTCGTTAAAAAAATACTTATGTAATGAAACACTGAAAGCAGAAAAATGGGTTTTATTAAAACGTCGCTTGCAGATGAGAGAGTAACATGGGAGACAGTTGTTTCTTTCAAAAGGATATTTTTAAAAAAAAATTGCATAGAGAAAACTGCTAAAAGCTTTTGGCACATAATTATTTTTTAAAATTAAATTAAATTAAATGTTTGTTGGGAACATGCAATACTATTTCAGGAACTATGCTGTACTTCCAATACATCACTACTTGTTAGGTGACATCTTTCAATTATTTTTGTGTGTGCACAAGAATTTCCAGATCTGAGCCTTGGAATTTTTGAGTGCTAACTGCAGATCACTCTGAAGGATGTGTATTTTCAGTGTACTTATGCATTTATTACAGTAAAATTCTTTTGCTCTGATATCCAGGAGGCAAGACTAGACTACTTTTCCCTAAGATCCTGTCATATTGAATGTGATATTATACTAAGCAGCATGTCTATTTCCTTGGTTCTTATTCTTATTAATTACAGAAATTGAAATTTATTATGTAGTTTTTGTCCTCTTGTTTTCAGTAAATTGTTGGTTTTCCACTTTTTGTTATGCATAGAGGATATTTACAGAAAATAAGGCAATTTTTCCTTTTTTGAAATTGTCTCCTATCCCAACCTGTCAGCATCCCTCTGAGGAGAGACCATGCAGAGGTGGCACTAAGTGTTTTCAGCAGCAGAAGTTGGGATTTTGATCATGCACTAGAGGCCACATACTTTATTAATGTGAAGAGTAATAATGCATATAGTATATTTACATGAAGTGGACAGATATTTGTGTGTTAATATTGTGTCAAAGGACACCTACACAAGTACCTGTTGTGTATACATTTCAGAAAGACAAAAGATCTATTTTATCTTTCTAAAAGGTGAGCCTTCCATCCTATCAGTAAGAACAAGAAGAAATCCCTGTTTTTTTGGGGCACATCAACACTAGTAAATTAAACTGTGACAGGATCCGCGCTTGACCACTGGAACTTTATATTTCTAAATCATGAGAACAGCCCCTTCTATACCTTTGGCTTAAGTCAATGAACACTATTCCCTTTCATGCATAGATTTCAGGAATTATCACAGGCATAGGACCATTCTCTGCATCTGGTTCTGGACACCTCTTGACTGCTTCTGAGACTAAGAGAGGATAAAATTATGAGTGGCCCCAGACCGTGACAGCCGACCTCGGGGTCAGGCAATTGCAGACAACATCAAAACACATCTTGATCAACATCAAAACTCCTCCTGACTTCAGAATGCAAAGAGCTGCTAGAGACTGTAATTAACTTAGTTTTGAAGAATGGCTGGCTGCTTTGAAAGCATGGCATGTGTAGCTGATGATGTAATTCATTATAATTCATGACAATTTATATTTAATTTCAAATATTGATGTGTATAGGACAACTGCTCTGTTTCAATTCCTTTGGGTGAACAAAGTTGAAGACTCCAACCCATTGACATGGATGAGTCTTTTATTTGCTAAATATTTACAAATGCAGCCAAAATTTACATTGCTTAGTTTCCTTCTCTGATTGCAATGCTAATGCTTGTCTATTTTTCTGCTCATGAATTTGCAAAAAATATTTATACCACTACCAATTTTTATTTTTCCCTTTGCCACTGAATAATTGTGCATGGATTTCAGACACAAACATTTAATTAAGCAGTTAGTATTCCAACACAGTATTAGTATACACCATTATTAAAACATTACTGATACAGCTTGCATCATTTGAAATGTCCACCTCACTTCAAAGGTGACATTTCAACACTTGGTTTTGGCCTCAAATGGTTTAAAAAAGTTGAACTGTTGAGGTTTCCACAGAAAAGAAAGTCCAAAAGTACTAATAGGAAATTCTGATATGGGCAACATTTCCTATTCGAATTCATTTGACTGCATTCCATCACAGAATTGAACTTTCTGATTATCTTAATGAATTTGACTTCCAGCCATCTTTATTTCCTACGGGTTGGATGACTTGGACAGTCTGTAGCTGCAGTTACACATGGTAAATATGTGACTCCCTTTACATGCCAAGCAGAGGAAATACATTTGAGGAGTTTTGCATGGTGAGAAGACGGAGTTTCAGGGAGAACAATATATAGGGATGGGATCTGAAACTATTACTACTCTAAAGCTATGCAAAACAGAGAAAGGCTACTTGAAGCTAATGGTCTAATTACTTAAAACCAAAATATTGCTATTTCTTTCAATGGATACTTTCATATAATGGAACATTCAGCCTCAAGGTGAATGAGCCAAAGGTGATATTCTAATTTTGTTTTCCCAACTAGCAAATGTTGGGAAACATAAAAAATTCCCCAAACAACCTACAAAACCATTTTCTTTTCAGAGATTTAGAAAAAGAATGCTTCAGAGATGGCTCATTACAAATGTGTGGCTTTCCAGGGCTTTGCAAAAATCAGTGCTGACAGAAAAGATGTTTCCAGAAATGTGATGTTGTAGAAATCTGACTACTTTGCCAAAGCCCAGAGCTGGCCTCATAGACTTACACAAGAATATGATCTCAGCTGAAACAAGCTGAGCCCTTTAGGCAAGGTAACCCACTGTAGCACCTCCCTTTTAGCTGTTGGCTATAAACAAAGGCCTCCCCTAACAGTGGTAACTTGGTGGCATTTTAGGTGCTTCTGACACCTTATTTTGGAAAGGTCCTGTGCAATCCTAATTGCTGCTTCTGTGAGCAGGTATATCAGCTCACAGCTGCCCCACTGGTGGGGTAGAAATGAATGTGCTTAGCTAAAGGGTATGAGGCTGCTCCAACTCACTCTTGGAAGAGAAGACTTGGATGATATGGACATTTGAAGGTTTATCTTATCAAACAGGCTAATAACAAACATGTAGCTATCAAAATTGTTCACCAGAAAATAAGCAATTAAAAAGAAAAAAGAAACTGAAAGGAAAACGTGGAATGAAATATGTAACCAGGGATATTTTAACTAGTCCTGTGTGAAGAGCTTGAAGATGTTGTGACTGTTCAAGGATCAGTGTTATTAGGTGTGAGTCTGAGTGGCAGATCACATGCATGCATGTGCATGTGCACCTGAAATACTGTCTTCAGTAGTTCATGATAACTAATTATAACACTTAGAAACCACAGGAAGTGTGAGGAAGTGCTCCAGCATGGGGTCTAAATGGACAGACTTGCAAAGTGCTGAGAGCTAAGCCTATCTGATGACTGGTGAGGATCATCTAATGTCCAATATATTTGAAAAGTACTTAGAAAGGAGGATGAGGAACTAGGGCTGTATAAAGGTAAAGAGCAGTAATAAGCAAAAGTTAAAGATATAAAATTTAATTCGAGCTGAATTGTCCCAGTTCAGGAACACTCATGTCCCTCCTCTCTAAGGACAGCACTTGAATGCATGCTGCATTTTGTTCATGATAGAGCCCATTGATGACCAGAAGGTGTAAAAGCATTCTTGGTTAACCACATTGAGTGGAGATGCTACAATAAATCAGGGCTGCTACAAGGCATGATTACCGATGCATTTGGAAACAGACACTGAAAGGATGTGTTTCTTTTCTTTCTCTGAGTATCATGAATTAATACCAGAAACTGCAGCAGTAAGCAACAAGCTTACTTGAGCAGCAGAGGCTGGACTTGGAGAGCTAGCCAACCTATCTCATCTACTTTTTTAACAGTTTCTAAGCCAATTGCCTCTAGGAACAGATCACAGAACCTCCACAGGAGGGCAGGTCAGCTACTCTGTGTGAGGCTTTCCCCAGACGTCTTCCTGCTCTTTTTATCTCTGAGATGATGGGGGAGCAAAAGCAGGCTTTGAGCTGTGCTGTGGTTTCTGTGGTCATGAATTCACCATTGCTGCATTAGCTCTTCACATGTACCTTAAAGCAGTCCTGTTTTAAAAATCTGCCAGAGCACAGAGTTCCTCACTTACTGTTCACAATAGCTGTAGGCAGGATAGATGCCATTGCAGCTTGCTGCGGGAGCAGCTGTATGGAGTCCAGCAGGCGGGCGGGGTACATGCCTTCTGTCAGAGTCATCTGACTGGCAGCTTGCAGCCTTGAGTCAAAATCCACAACAAAGGCAACCAGCTCTTCACCCTCTGAGATGGCCTTGGTTGTGGTACACCAAAGCTGCCCTCCTGCAGGAAACATAAGCAGAAAGATTTAATTGACAATATCTAATTTCAGAACTTAAAACATCAGTGCTATCTTCATACTTTTTTTTTTTTTTAAATTTTGATTGTTTATTTAAGGTAAAGAGGCAGTTTTTACTTTTACTGTCTTCCTTCTATCAACATAGGAATTTTCATGTGTAAGAAAAATTTGAGGATAGTTTTCCTAGCTATTTGCAGCACGAATAATCATTTTAATTTTTCATTTTGTCTCCTAAAAAGCCAGCACTATGAAAATCAAGATATAGGTGAAAATAACTTAAGCGGCACTTCTCTCATTATTTTCACCAAAGTTCCTGTAAATTTTTTCTTTACTCCAAGTTTGATTCATTTTGAATAGAAAATCAGGGCTCAATAAAACCAAACAGCTGCAAGAAAGAAATCAGATTTGCTCTTAAGGGCGTTCTTCCCCTCCCTTATGTTTGTCACCCTCTTTCTCTAAAAAATCTTCCCTTATGTAATATTCTTCCTAACATGACTGCTTTATCTCTGCTTACACTGACTGAACTTCCTGAAAAGAAGATATGCCAAAGATCTGTTTCATAAAGGCTTATTCAAATAAAGGTTTGTTTAAAAGGGGGGGAAGCGGGGAAGTGGAAGAACTTTCATCAAACAGTAAGATACACTATAGCTCTGTGCTGCAAATGTCACGTGTAGTGCATTAAAAAGAAAATTAACTATGCGAGTACATCTACTAATGTATTTGAATGCGATAGTGAATGCTCATTTATTTAACATGTTTAGACAGGCAAAGCACTTATATTGTGTTATCTACACTCTCAGGCCTAGATACATATCCAATACAGTTATGCCTGAAATAATGTTGCATACTTTATATGTTATAAAGCTTTTTTTTTTTCCTCAGGTTTTGTATATATAGAGAAAGCTATATGTTGCATTCATTAGGCAAGCAAAAACTGTACTCGTTTTGATAAGTAATATTGCTGTGTTTATCTTTCGGCATAACTGCCTTTTCAACTGCACTTCATTTTTTTCCCTTCAACGAGATTATAGTTTTAAAACAACTTGTTGCAAAAATCTGGTAGAGGAGATAACAACAGTGTATGATATGCCACAGCTAAATGGAAGAATTAGGACATTGTTTTAGAGAAATCCTGGACAATTAATTAAACCAGTCTATTAGCTTTCAAAGATGAGCAAACAAAACAGCATCAGTGACAGTGTATTTCAGTGGCAAATTACGCTAGGCTTCCACACCTCCAAGTGGCCTAGAAGTTTCAAAGCAGAAAAGTCTTTGTATTCACCCGTAGGTAATACAGCAGTTGAAGGTGCTACAAAGTTTACAAACAATTTACTGTGAGGGGACCAAAGCATAGCAAGGTTTACTAGCCTCCGAGATTACAACGTTAAATGGTGCAAATTTGAGTAACTTCCTCTAGAGAACAAGAAGATGAAAAGTGAAGATAGTACCAAAAATTTCTACAAATTCAGAATCCTAACGCATAAGCAGGACTTCAAAAATTTGAAGAGCACAATCTGACATATTGCCATGTAACTAGTATATATACAGAAGCCTTCAGAGCTAAAGTGGGATAAAACCTCTTTCAGAGAGAAACAGGCTAAATTCCTAAAGTGTACTTAACAAGTCTTGTAGATGAAAACACATGGAGCACACACTGCAATCCGAGAACCTGAAATTGGGTACTTTTGCCTCAAACGTCACACAGTTCATTTCCATTACTAACATGCACTTCAATCTTAATTATATACAGAAGGTGTAATAATCAACCGACAGGTTTTAGTATATTTTAATACAGAATAAGAGCTCTTTCTAGACTTTATTATTCACCGGATCTCTTAATAAAAATAAGTCACTGCAGAATAACCAACCGAGACTTTCTTGAACCCAGCAAACATCTTGCCGTGCTGTGTGCACCCCTGGGGGGAAATGAAAAGTGATTACTGGGTCTCCAGCTGCAATCAGTCTGGATCGCTAAAAGGCTGAGTCAGGCTCCTGGTGTTGGAGCTCCCCAGGGCATTGACTCATGTCCAGCAGCAGATTAAATCCGGACAGCTGAAGGGAGCAGTGACCCCGGCTGCCTGCTCCACCCAGCTCCTGCAAACTGTCACACCTACGGCAGGCACAGCCTGCTGGGCTGTGTGACAGCTTTGGAAGCACAACAGTTTCTAGTTTGGCTTAATAAAGAAAATCAGAACCAGGGAAGTTAAATCCATTCCAGCATATGAATACAAACCTTCGGCTCACCAGGATTCAGATCCAAGAAGGACACTGTTATTTTGTTTCCTCTCATCCCAATCTATAGTAAATGAGGCATTTAAGGGATCATGACATACACATCCACGTTTTCATCAGAACATGATTTTGTGTCAAGTTAAATCCCCAGATGAACTCCCAAAAGATGCATTCTTCCAGCTACAGGAAATGCAGGTCAGCACTTCTGCAGCAACAGTCACTCGATGGGACAGGACACGGTGCAGTCCCCTCTTGTCCCCTTCTATGCTTGCCTGCACAGAGTAAGGCAAGAGCTGCTGTTTTGAAAGATGCAAACGACTTCCCTCCCCTTAATGCAGTGAATGCAAACTTGCTGACCTCCAAGCACAGCAGGAAGACCGTGGAAGAGAAGTCTTCTTGAGCCTTCTACTGCACAGTCAAGCAAAGAGCACAAGTCAGTCAAGAGTGACAGAAAAAGTACTGTCAAGTGCAGAGAACCCAACAGAGGCTTCCAAATTTAATAGGAAGTTCCAGTCGTGACTATCATATGAATTAATATGTTGTCTAGACACCTCTGACAGGGATAAGGGTTTCCTTTCAGACGGCAGCTAAAAATCAGGAAAAAATTTCTTCCCACAAACACTTCTACAGGCTAAGACACAACTGACATATATACAGCAGTCTCTCAGGAGCACAACAGCTTTTCTTTAAGCATAGATCAGTGTTAACAACAGGTTTTCAAAGGGATAATACAGAAGCCATAGCCCAGTATCAGTGGCGATTAGAAGGAGATAGGAAGATGTTTGCCTGAAATATTTGCAAAGGCATGAAGATTTCATTAAGAAATGTGAAGGATTATTATTTTATGAGATGAAGTTCTGATTAAGCTGGCTAGATTTTTTTTTTAACCAACTGTTCCTCTTACTGGAAATAGCTTGTAGAAGTGAAATTGTTCTACAAAGCTTTAGCAGGCAAGGTTTCTCAGTCCCACCAGGCACCAGAGGAAGAGAAAGGATGAACAGATGTTTTAACAGGGAGGAGTGACAAACAATGCCTCTGAAATAGTCATGGTTATATAATTAGGTCAGAAAGCAATGGTAGACTGGTGATTTTGGGCCTCTTCTTGTCCATAATGATTACATTGGTCATCCATTCTAACACAGCAGAGAGAAGACTCTTTGTCAGGCACACGAAATATGACACTGATGATGGGGATGACAACGATTATATTTATTGTTCACACAGTATCTACATATTGTCAAAGCAGTATATAATACAAGCAAGTCTAAAGGATGATAGTATAATCAGGTTCAGCTAGAAACATACAGGTTTACAGTCTTTGGTCTTATAGAATGCAAAGCAAAAAGCACCCTTTTGCTACTATAGGATTTTATCTTCCTATGTGGCCAGATCTTAGGGCTTTTACTCACCCATTCTAAACGGAGTGCTCCCTATCTTGAGGCCGGACGTACCCTGCAGGCATTCCTGCCAGGGGCAGGGGAAGGAGGCCAGGAACCCATGTGGAAGCTGCCTGCAACCTTGGGAGAGCAGTTTGCCCAGATGGCCCAGTCTCCAGCAGCATTTTATACCCTGTTTCAGGCCGATGTGTGCTAAAGTCAATCGCAACCATCACAGCTCCCCCATCTCTGGAATGCATTCATTAGCTAGCAGTCCAGACAGTTTCTCCTGCAATTCCCACCCGGTGTTCTTATCTTTGGGCAATTCCCAGCCGGCGCCGTTATCTTTGGACAAATCATACTGCCCATCAGAGACAATAGCAAGGAAAAGCCTGTGTGCCTCGTGCAGAGGATGCACGGGAAGTTTCCTGCATCCTCTGACTATATTTCGTCACCATCACAAGCACTTAGACTGCAAGGGGTGTTAGGGTTTTACATGGTGAAGCAGTAATAAAAGTCTTACTCTTGTGCAGTGCAGAAAGGAAGGTTTTAGATCAGCAGAAAGCCTTGTAACACTGGAAAGCTGTTTTCTCGAAAAGGGTAATTATGATTCTGTGAAATTGAAATAAGCTTCTTGAGCAAGTAATGTATTGTTTTATATCTATGGTTAAATCAAACAAAATTATGTGATATAACACACACATGTTAAGCAGAAGAAAAAAATAAAAATGTCTGTAAACACTGTGTATTTATTTGAACTCTTTTTCTTGTTCAGAATTCAAGGAATTAGAAGTGCTCATTTGTTTAATCATCAAAAGACAGGAAAGCTAAATAATACCATTTTGTGCAAACTAGAGCAAAAAATTGCACTCCAGTTGTATTGGCATGAGTTCTTTACCAAAAGACATCAGGCACTGAAGCAGTTATCTGATACCTTCAGAACATCCACCAAATGGGAAGGTTATTTCAGTTTTCTCTTCTTTGTCTGCATCTTTCACTGCAAATATATCTGCTGCTTGAAAAAAAAACCACCAACACCCTTAAATAAAAAAAAAAAAAACCCAACCTAAACCAAAAACTTTCTATGAAAATGAAAGAGTAAGGTCCTGATGCCCCTGAAAAACTGTGGACTTGCTGTTCTTTGTAATGTTTATGATCAAGATTCTTGTGCAAACAGATCTGGTTCCTAACAGGAAGCTTATAAATCATACTCATAATTGCTGTCAAAACTGCAGTGGAGTGTACTGCAAGTTTCGATAATAAAGAATAGAGTCACAGTTCAAACTTGATTACATTTTGGAAATTCATGGTGCTCTTACAAGAATCAGTGGTCTTAAATATCTTCTTCTCCTGCCAAATTTTTCACTTGCACTTTTTATTATTTATGAAATCAGTGTCTGCACAATGTCAAGCAGACCTCTGCTGATAAACTCTAATTAAGATTAAGACAAGCCTTTTGGAAAGGATCCCATCATTAGCAAACATGATAAACACAAAAATACTCCCTACTTGTCAACCAGGAGCAATTCAGTAACCTAACAGTATTATCTGTTGCTAGGCTACAGGGCTGACAAAGCTTCAATTATATTGTATGGCCATACCTATAGAAAACTGTATAGGAAAATGTATCTAATATAAAAGCATTTAACTTCATCCATGCTATCTGAAATTCATGGCTTCCCTCAATGGCAAAAAATCAGGTTAATAATTACATAGCACGCTGAAAAAATCTTAGTGATGTGTCATGTTTGCACAATTTTTTCTAATTTATCTCTATGATTGATAGACATTTGCTTTGTAAAAATAATAAAATGCAAGCATTGGGGTGCTGTAAACTAGAAGCATAACTACACCTGGACTCATCAAGATACAGAATCACACTTAGTATAAAAAATATATAGTAAATTGAACCAATTAAATCATACTTAGATGCAGTAATACACTATCTTCTGTATTCAGAGTAAGGAGTAATATGGTGATAGATATGCATGCTAATTCAAAACTTTATTTTATGTAGGACAGACACCTAAAATAGAAAAAAAAAAATTAACAGCCCTTTCTTTTTTTCTTCTACATTTGAATTTTTTTTTAAACAAAGGGACCTCATTTTGATCCTCAGAACCTTAGAACCCTATACCACTTCCAGGGAAAACACAGAATCCTGCACAGTGAGCCTTGTGCTGGTGGGCTGCTGCTTTTTGGGGTTTTTTCCCCCCACTTTTGTTTTGCAGGCCTTAAGGAATGATAATTTGGAATCTGTGGATCACGTTCTGAAAAGAGATTATATATAAGGTCAGACTCACCTAACTCCACTGGGAAAAAGAGCTTCAAAATGGATGAAACCATTAAGCCTCCTGATTCATATTGTTGCTTTTAGGAAAAGTACCTTAAGAAAGCAAGTATCTCATCCAGCATTTCCACTGAGTAGAGGTGTTTCACAGACTGAGAAGCATAATGACATATAAACATATATTCAAAAGCAAATTCCAGTTTCCCTGTCTTTAGTATCAGGTGATTTTCCTTGCTAAACTATCTGAGTCTTGTTTTTTTGACCCAGAAATGCCACACACCTTTCATAGAAGTTTAGGAAATCAATGGCAATTTCTATTAAAAGCAGCTTTCAGTGCCAGTTAATTCTGAAGTATTACTTTTGTGTAGTAAAATTTGAGCTTACTGGACTTGATTGCGTTGCTGCAACAACATAATAGCCCATTTCCTGTACACACATCTTTTTGCAAGAGGGGTCAAAAGACTATCAGAATTTATTTAAACAACAGACTGTTGCTCTTAGCAACTTCCAGGCACCATCAACTGAATTAAACCTTCCTCTCCCAATAAAACATTCCAACTTGCAAAAAATTGTGCTTTTTAGTGATGGTAATGCGGGTTGGAGTTAATTTATTTTCTTCCCTCCTTTGTTCCACAGGTTAAGCATTTAGGGAAAATTTGCACATCACAATAGGATGGGATCTTCATATTTGGGTTCCTTCTGCTTCTCACCCATAGGGTTGTGACGACTCAGCATATTGAATGCCATTTCAGTACAGCACAAGTTACTGGGCAGATCTCTAATTTTTGACATGAACAAAGTACATATATCTATATGTGGACACATTGTTTAATAAAAAATTATAATTCATTCAAATCCAATACTGTTGAAATTTTTGACAGTAGAGTGGTACAAGGAACAGAACTTATAAATTATGTGTGCCCCTTCTTTGAAAAATGCTTTGGAGGTTTCTTTGTGCATTGGCAAATACAGTAGGAATATGAGTTATTGTGTGAATCCTCCTGCACAGCACCTGATAAAAGAATAAAGAGCTGTGACATATTCTTAAAACAATAGAGGAATTAAAGAGAAACAATGGGCCAGCTGCTTCATTAATACAATCAAAAGACAGCCCAGCACAGAGGAGTCCAGATAATTAAGCACTACTCTTTTAGACCTCTTTTCTGTAATAAAATTGCTAAAAATTTATTAACTACTTCATAGTTGTTAGATAGATCTATGTACTTGTTTATTTGGGTTGATTAATGCCTTTTCAGTATTCTACAACATGCCAACTCATGGTTCATACAAGTTTTTGAATAAAATAATGTAGGAATATGTGATATGGATCTGTGGTATATACAGCAATAAATCAAAGGCATTTTGTGAACAGTCTTTCCACTTGCTAAATAATTCTTAGCATTTTTCACATGCGTACACAAAATATGTACTTTGCACAGCTTTTTTGCTATTAATGCATTTTAATGTTGGGGTTCCAGCTGTTTCTCTGTGAGTTATCTCAAAAATCTCCCCTACAAATTCAGATTACTCAAACTCTCACCAAAACCAGCTTTAGTGCTACATAAATGAGACGATTTCCTAGCTTCTTCTATAATTTTTTCCTTGTTTACTGATCAAAGAAGATTGCCAAAAGATATTTGACCTTTAATTTTAACTACCCACTGCATATTATAAGCCTGCAAAAAATGGAAAATCTATTATACTGTATAAAATTAGATTAATATTGTGGACAAACCAGTTCTGTTGCCACTTTTCCTATTACATTTGTGTTCAGCATAGAATATGGAGCTTTAATTTTTAGCTCACTGAACAAAAGGCATAATGAAGAAACTGCAGTGATATTTTCCAGAAGCAATACAACAGAAAAATACTCAGCTTAATGGCTCTAGTCAAATTAAACTCCTGTATTTAGAGATATAAGATCTCTGACCAGAAACAAGGAAGAAAATACTCCTTAGGAATATAGCTCTTGCTCCTTCATATGAGTCAACCTGAGCTTTGGGTCTGACTTCACCTTAGTCATATGCTGACAGCTGACAGTGTATTCATCTGAATAGATGATTTTATGGTTAAAACTGTCAGGCATTATATAGCTGATAAAGAGGAAAAGAAAAATATGAAAGGAACTTGCCAGTCCTAGGGGAGAGAACTCCTACACCTGGCATCTCAGTGTGTCAGGGGTGGGTCTTCCCCTTGCTCCAGTACAACTATCACTAACATCACTGTCTTATGGCTGCAGCTCTCAAATTCACACTGCAAAAACCTTCCTCAGCTGAACCCCAAATACAGCACAGTGTTTCTGCAGACTAAGGCATGCAAGGAACGGATTTTGACCTCTTGTTTTTAATACTGTTGTACGCCTGCATTTTGTTAGTTGGAGGATTTTTATGTGTTTCCTCCAATTAAATGTCTGCACGTAACACTCAACAGAGTTCTAATAGGTAAAGAGGCAAAATAGATTAGCGCTCCGAAAATATTCACAGGAAAATAATGTGGTAATTTTATTTGCCATTTTCCCCCCGATAGAGCTGTCACAGCTTATTTACCACAGGGGGAGACAGTTAAACCCATATCCTTAGAAGTTCTATGCATTTAAGAGGCTTATATATCTCTTCTGGGACCCTCGTTCAAATCCTGGGCTAATCAGAATGAATACATATCTTTCTATTAGATGGCTCGAAAAAGTCTTAGGTGATATCAGCTCCTGGTGGACGACAGTCCACAGCGTAAAACTATTAAATGTTTGGCACAAATGGCAATACTTACGAAATGAAGCTGAAAACTGTAATATCCTCCCACATCACAAGATGTTAAGTCTACTGCTCAGAGGTTGATATTAAAGCCTGCCACAAATGCTAAACCTGTTCTATTTCCTTAATTCAGCATAAACTCAAACAAGGAAGTCAAAGGAGTTCTTTCCCAAGTTTAGCAATTTCTTCCCCTTTTTTCCGCTCCTCTTTTCTTTGTAAATTCTTCTTTTTCGAATTGAATGCTACACATTTTTTACATTTGAATTAGACCTCACTTGAGTGTTATTTTAGAATTTACTTAGCCTTCAGAAAGAAAATGATAAACAGCTTGAAAAAACCCGATAAGCCTTTGCTGACGTTGCCCACATTGCATTCCCACCACAACTGCAAAGGAGCTAGAACTTACTGTCAGAGCACACTCATCTCCCTTTTCACTTTTTACAGGACCACTGAATGGACACTCTCCATAGAGCTTCCCAGGAGACATTCCCAGGTGACGCCCACTGCTCCCCCAGCTTTTGTGGATGCACCAGGTTTCACAGAAAGAGAAAATGCACCACTGAAACCAGCTACTCTGAAGCAGGGCTTTGGATACACACATTCCTACAATCCCTGCTTCCATATGAGCACAGCTGTAAGGTGACCTTTTTGTAGCCTTACAAACACAATCATGCCTGTGGATTGTCTTTGCAGAGTTATTTTGTGAGGCTGGAGTGTATGAAAAAAGGAGGTGATTAAATGAGACAATAGATATGCTTTAATGGCACCTCTCTTACAGGAAAAGCAGAGTACACTGCATCTTATCAATGGATTTTCTACTGTCTTGCACCTGCTACTGTAGGGCTCATTTCTTGCCCCTGGGCAAATGCAGAGTGAATGGCAAAGGCACCTGAGCGGAAGGAAGGATTATGTGGAAGGAGCTGTAGTGATAGGTTCTGTTTGTAAAGGAAGGCAACACAATAACTGTAAGGAGAAATAGGGAAGTTTTAGAATGGTAAATTCAAGGTAAGAAACATTGGTTATGAGACTTGCCTGCCTATTCAATACACGGGCCATGCTCCAGGAAAGGCTTATGGCTTTGTGAGAAACAAAAGGCAGCTTTTATAATGAACAGAAGCTGGAGCATTTAGTTATGTGCACTGTAACCCAGAGAAAACAGTTGCTATTATCGTGAGTTATCTCGGACCTTTACTCATGTTAACGTTCAGCTCACAGGCTGAAGTTCAGGAACTAGTTCACCTCAGCTGTAACAACCACAGAAGAAAAGTGGCACTTCCTGATTCCAAAAAGTCTTGCTCCCACTTAAGCGATTAGAATGTCTTACACTGGCTGCAGTGGAAACAAGACTGTGACAAAACAGTGTCTCTCTTACTACAGAAGTAACTAAATAAAAGTAGATTTGCATATTTAGTATGTTCTAAAATGTAAACACCATAGAAGCTATAATAAGCATCTAACCCAGTCTTCTCTATTTAAAAAGTACTTCATTAAAAAAAACCCACCACCATCCACACAAAAACCCCATACCAATACCCCAGATTTCCTCAAAAGGAGTCAAATCCCAGGTGTTATAGTTCTGCCTTTTAAAGTAGATGCTAGGAGCAAATTGACTGAAATCTCTCAGTGATCAAAAGCCTTTTCACATTCTAAGCTATACATAGTGTCCAAGGTAAACAAGTATTTTAAACCACCACCAGTCTCCCAGTTACTTCATCTACTAAGAGACTGCTAACAGCAGAAAGGAAAGACTGAGACACTTCTGGTCACAATGGAACTTAAAAACGAGCAAATTGTTAAGATTCTGGCTGTACACACTAACACACATTAACAATTGAGGAGGATTCTGCACTTGATGACTTCTTCCAAAACAGGCTTAATAAAAAATGCCAGTTTACTGAGCATCATACAGGGGCATAGGAGCTACCATTGTGCCTGCTTGGTCAGCATGGTTTCTAAATGGCCAGGAAAAAAGTGACTGTATACCCAAAGGCAAGCTGTCAAATTCAGTTCGCAGCTGATAAACTGATTACAAAGCTGCTTAAGACTTTGCTTGTAAACAAAAGCATTTATCAACTAATAATTTGCAATAAACTGATGTAACTCCCAGCTGAGCCCCAAACTGTAATTGTCTTTACCATCTGCCTATTAAAATACCATTCTTCATCACCAAGCAGGAGCAGACGGGAGAGAATCTCCAACAACTACATAACTTGCATGCTTATAAATAATCTGTGAGCATTTCACACATTCATTATGATTGCCAGGTTTTGTATACTTCATTTTCTCTTTTTGAGAGGCAAAGAGGTGCAGTAAAGTGGCAGAAAAGAAATTAATAAATACCGCCTGGTGCAAGAAAAAATTATGTAAATTCATCATACTCTGCAGTTTCCTAATTTTTTTCTCTTTTTGCTACTCCGTAGGAATATCATGATGGAAGCCCCCTCAAGCACAACTTTACAGATTAAACTCTCAATTTCTTTTCAACTTGTCAGTTTTCATTACCTTTCTTTCTTATGTATTCAGTTCTTACAGCTGCTTCAATGGGAAGCCAGTTAAAGCATACTGGCTCCCTAGGGGGAGTCTGCCAGGGTCTGAGGCATTCTGCAGGCTCCCTGGACTTCTACAGGTCACCCTTAAGAGCATTTTGCCTATCTTGTTGCAAGGATTCTGAAAATTAAGTGAATTTACACTTTAATAATTAATGCTTTTATTTTCTAACTACTGACAGCCTTAGTCCTGAGAAAGGTGGTAGCGTTTAGACGAAGTTCAAAATTAACAAATACAGATGCTGTTAAGCTGATACATCCCAAAGGAAGAATCACTTTGTTAAATGTCTAAAATATTCAAGTATGAGGGGGAGAAAACACAACTGATACCGTGCAGGGAATGGCAGCCCCTCGAGATGTGTCTGCATGAAAAATTGAATTTAACAGAGAATCGCACTATGATTTAGTGCAATGCACTTGACCAAATATTTCTGCAATCTGCACTCTCAGCCACCCACTGGTCTGAATGCAAGGCTGTGACCAGAGACCGACGATCAGCTTACCTCTTCAGAAATAACTGTACAAAATGCACAGATGTTTTAAATGCAACTTGATTTCTCATTGACTTTCCACATTCAGACCAGAACCATCTATTTAGCTGAAGTGAGGCTTTTTATGTGGATGAAAAACATGTCATCACTGGAAGGAAGTTGGGCATCCCAAAGCAAAAGAGGAAGGTTCCTCCTGCTAATTGCATTGAAATGCAAGAAATTAAAGGACAGTCCTCTCACCCATGTTCAAAGAAGCAGTCTCATTTCCCTCTCTGATAATCTTTGCCTACCTTGTAGTGCCTTTGTCTGACCCTGTGTTACCACTTGTGTTGCCTTCATCACCCCACGCCCTAGAACTGCAAAAAGAAATCAAGGATTTGACTGGGACCTATGAACTCTGTTGTTAAGATACATTCCAATCAAGACAATTATGCTCATAAACTAAGGTAATTTTACATGTATATAAATACATGTACTTGTGAATATGCTGGCTGAACCAGAACTTCGTACCTCAGTTTCTACCCACAGTACTGGGACAGAACCCAAACAGGCTGAAACACAGGGAAAAGTGAAAAGAATGTGTATATGAAATTTCTTTTTTAATTTTGTAAAGAAAAAAAATTGTTGAACATTAAAAACATATTGATGAAAACCACCTTTCAAGCCTCTGTAGTTCAAACTCATCATACAAGTTATTCAATTATAGAATGGCTTGGGTTGGAAGGGACCTTAAAGATCATCTACTTTCAATCCCCCTGCCATAGACCAGAACGCTCAGAGTGCCATCCAGCCTGGCTTTGAGTGTTTCCAGGGATGGGCCATCCACCATGTCTCTGGACAACATGTGCCAATGCCTCACTATCCTCACAGTGAAGAATTACAAACGTTAAGTAACTTGGTCAGGTGAGATCCTTAGCATGATAATGCTGAGCTAAGCTATAAAGTTAAAATGAGTCACAGTTTTTAAAAGACTTGTTTAACACTTACCTTTTATAAAACGGCAGGGGGAAAAATGAAACGATATTTGAAAACACTAAGCTGGAGTTAAACATTTCTTTTGGTTATCACGCAGAGACAAAGTGGTGAGAATTTTCCAGCGGCTGCTGCGGGCAGCTCGCAGCGCCGCTCCCCGCGCTCCCCGCCGCGGCCCGCAGGTGTCGCTGTGGCGCCGCCGTCGTTTGTTCCACTTCCCAGCGGCTGCGCCAGCCGCTCCCGACAGCGCACCGCCCCGCTCCTGTCGCGACAGACGGACACCGCACCGCCCCGCTGCTGTCCGTCACCACAGACACCGCACCGCCCCGCTCCTGTCGCGACAGACGGACACCGCACCGCCCTGCTGCTGTCCGTCACCACAGACACCGCACCGCCCCGCTCCTGTCGCGACAGACGGACACCGCACCGCCCTGCTGCTGTCAGTCACCACAGACACCGCACCGCCCTGCTCCTGTCGCGACAGACGGACACCGCACCGCCCTGCTGCTGTCAGTCACCACAGACACCGCCCCGCTCCTGTCGCGACAGACGGACACCGCACCGCCCTGCTGCTGTCCGTCACCACAGACACCGCACCGCCCCGCTCCTGTCGCGACAGACGGACACCGCACCGCCCTGCTGCTGTCAGTCACCACAGACACCGCACCGCCCTGCTCCTGTCACGACAGACAGCGCGGCTGTCGCTCCCGCGGCGGAGACGTGCCCCCTCACGGCGGGGCGCACAGACGGTACCGCAGGTGATATTTTAAATAAACTGCCGGATTGACGCGCAAAGCGAACAACATCGATGACAATGTCGTCTGCTCGCTGTAGGAGCTGTTCAGGGACCCCTTCCCTTCTCCTGGGCACCATCCCTCCCTGCTCCCAGTGGGGCACTGCCCTGCGCCCCCACCTCGCGGCTGGGCTCCCTATGCCCCTCCACTTCCACCAAAACTTTGGGGACAAGGAACCCGGGCTGTGACGGGGCATCCGCAGCTGGGCAGGCTGTGGTGGATGCTGAAGCCCTCGGCAGGGTCAGTTTTTGAGCTGTGACACAGCATTGTCTGGACTGTGACACAGTCCTTAGACTGTGTCAACCCCTCATTGGCCTGGGACCCCAGATCTGCAGCCAGATGGCAAAGGCAGCACAGGGTGATGTCTCTCTGCCCCTGCCTATAAGATGCTCGTGGAAATCACCTGTGCTTTCCTACAACCACACAGGTGCTTAATTCTACCTAGATCATTCCCCTGAAAAACTGGAGAGTGAAAAGATGCGGCCGGGGCTGGAAACAATCCAACATCAGCCACTTCATAATATTTCTGTTGCTGAGCAAAAACAGCATTCCAGGGTGTGTGACTCCCATGGAAACACGTGGGAATCCTTATGTTAAAGGTTTGTGGAAACCTTTGAACACTTATCTCTGTCTCATGAGAGTAATGAAGAAATTTGATGTCAAGCATGCAGTGATCCCTGAAGAACTATCTGGCTTTTGGAGGAGAAGGGATTACACACCGAGGTGAAATTCTGCTAGCCCCGTAGTGCTGGCATGAACCCCTGTGTCCTGGCTGGCCCTTTAGAACTGCACAAAATCTTAAGAGGAATGGTATGAGGCTACTCTAAGTAAAGGGGTCACAGAGATTAAAGAAAAGTTCTATTAAATGTTTGGGATGCTCCCGGGAATAGAAATTTTTACGAAGCAGAATGACAGAACTGGCAGCAATTACCTATCAAGCCTCCCCGTCTGCTTGGAAATCTACCCTGCTGATAAGGCTGTTCTCATGGTCACCCCTTCCCCACTCCCCCGATGAACCCACCGCTGTACTTCTCTGGCCAGTCCTATTGGCCACTAAATGTTATCTACTACCTCTCTTCCTTTTTAACCAGGACACAGTATAATGAACAACTTGGAATCTCTCTGGGCTATGGGAACGGAATGCAATCTGGCACTGTGGAAAAATGTAGTTCATCATTGCCTAACCTACGTATGACTGAGTCCCAAACACAGTCTCTTGAACACTAGCCAGTTTACAAGCAGTGAACCTCACAATATCCACAACCTGCTGGAGATGCTTCACTGTCTCATATCTTTTTGTTTTGCTAAAAGTTAGCACTCACATGGACAGCCATCTGCATCTATAACTCAGAATCACTAAAATGCTCTATTACTCTCTCTCCCTTAATGTGTTTCTTGGTTCTGAGCAGATGATCCTATACTATCCTATCTCAAAAAATGTGTCCTCATACTTCTTTATTAAGACACCGGAAAAATCAATGCTCTCTATGCCCTGGAAGTGGAAACGGGATTTAGTGTCTATCCTCAGAATGGAAAATATTGCCCATGTGTAGGAGAGACAGTTTAGACACATTTCTCCAGTCCATGGAAATACTGCTTGACATACAAAATGCCTTTCAGAGCAGCTTCTTATTCTGTGTTTGTCTTTTTAGCTAGGAGGTTCTCAGTTGGTAACTTCTTCCTATCTAATTCTCTTTTCTCATTTTCTTTCCCATCTACTTGCAGCTCTGCACTCCAACCCACATTCTCAGTTTTCATTAATACAAACTGATAAAATATGCAACTGATTATTGTCAATCTATAAGCCAGTCAGGTAACATATACACTTCAGCACAAATATACATGTGCAACTATCTGACTTACTGGCCATTACAAGAATTCTCTCAAGCCTTTACTGTGATCAGTCTGCTGGGATGATATTCTCCTAAGGAGATAGTTATTTTTAAAGTTGGAGACTTTGTTGCACAGGTACACTGCAGCTGGTCTGAGCACATTACTTAATGGCAGTACCAGAGATGTGCAAACTGTCTGAGATACTGTGCCTTGCATCCTTCAGTTATCAATTCAGGATAGTTCTACACAAGTCATCTCTCTGAATCTGAATTAACATTTTCTCTCACTGCTCATTTACCTGTTCATGGTACTATTAGCTGGATTAACTGCACAGACAGGTGAAGAGTGGATAACGCTGGAGAAATGGAAATAGCTGTAGCTGCAATTTTTTTTTTTTTTTTTAAGCTTCATCTGGTTGTTTTTTGACAGGTCATTTAAGACTATTCCATTTCTTGATCTGAAGTCCCCTGTGTGTAATTGCATGCCTTTTAAGTATTATTCAGATATCTAAACTATATCTAATAGATAGATCCAGTTGTCTGGAAATGGAAGTGATATACAGGACAATCAAGATAATATACTTGAGCGTGAATTTAAAGAAAAGAGTTGACACTACCAGAAAGAAGTTGCAGCATGAACAACTTATTGAGAAGTGCCTAAGTCTTTGCAGAATAAAAAGATATAAAATGAACAAACAACCACTTCTTGGGGAAAGCAAACACAACACTTGGAGAGGAAGACAAAAGAGACTAGAAAAGTATGAAGGATTTAACAGGTAAGAATGAGAGGCTTAAATATACTATATGATAATAAAAAGATCAACAGAGGATTTAAAAGGGCATAGCTGGGCATATTTTAAGTGAGCTAAATTATCTTCTCAATAGACTTTTGCAGATGCTAGAGAGGTTTGAGGAGAATTTCAGGCAACATTCACTGGGCAGAAACAAAGAAATCTACTCCTGGTCTTGCTCTGACTTCTGACGTGCAATCACTGACCTATGTGGGAGAATTTCAGATGGGTCCACTGATGGGCATACGTGCACCTGCAGAGCAGCTCTCAACTGTCCTGCTACAGGCAATGGCAAAGAGCTGCTCCGAGAGGGCTCTCAAAGCACATTTGTAAAAGCTAATTAATATAAAAATATGAAAGCTATTACCTGAAAAAAACACCAGGCCTCTTTCTGTATTCTTTCATTATTAATTATTATTAATAATTAAATAACCTTGGTTTACATATTCAAGGTACCTCCAGACAGGTTCCTGCCCCAAGGAGTTTGCCATGGAAAGGTCAGATTTCAAGAACCTTTATTTATAATAAGAAATATTTAATCTGCAAGTGGCCATCAACTATTTATATAAATAACACCGTTTTGTGTCAGTCTTACGTGTAGACTTCGGCCTCCAAACTGACAGGAGGTGACAAAGAAAAAACAGGAGACAAATTACAGAAATGACATGGGTAATGGCAATGGAAATGGATAAACAGCCGTGTGGGGTAGATTAAGCAATATGCCTGCTAGTGGGTGCAGATCCCATTAATTCCTTTGCGAGTACATGTAGAGTCCTTAGCTACAGCACGTTTAATTTTTAATGGATTGATCTGTGTATCTGACAGAGCAATGTCCAGAAGTAGGCTAGGGGTAGTGGATAATTCCTGGAGGCCAGCTGAAAGGTATGAGTTTTGATGAGGGATTTGAAGGAGGAGCTGCAAATACTCTCATCCGCATAATTGTCTACTTTTTCCCCAAAGTAAATCATTATATTTCTTGCCCCAATTTTTTATCGAAATCACTTCCAACTTATTTCAGTCTGTCACAATAATATTTTCATATGAGGAGTGTTGTAACCTAATTCCTTCATTTGAATAATACATTCATTTTTAATTACTGCAACTTGATCTCAGATTATTCAAATAACTGTTTCATTTTTTATGCTTACCCTGACCCCAGTGTATTTATAGGCTTTTATCCTTACCTGATACCAGTGTAATGTAATTATAGATTGTATTTTAATCATCTACTATATCCTAGTGAGTTTGTTTAAATCACTCCAATCCGGAGTCTTTTATTTCTATGCCTTTTAAAATTCTACAATGGCATTCTCATTGCATAAAAGCAATATTTTTGTAGTTTACTACAATGAATGAACATTTTGCATGCATTGCTGGCCATGTTTCTAATTTAAATTTTAAAAAGTTGCTATAGAGAACTGTATGTAAAATGAAATCCTGGCTTGTAAACAGGCATGGGACAGCTCATCACTTGAAATCTTTGTTCATAGCTCCTATTTGGTCTCTAACATAAGCTTACAAGAAATGCAGCAGAAAAAAAATATCAAAATCTTTATCCTACCAAAAATAAAAGTATACCTTGTACTAAGAACTGACAAAATATCTTTTTTACTCACAGTCACCAAATGTTTCCAAGTTATTTTACCTGTATTATGAAGAATTACACATTGAATCCAGAAGATAAATAGTTCAGGTGGGCCACGTCACCACTAGTCCTGGCCACATTTTGATTCCTGGGGCTACCAGTTCTCTTTAAGAAAGATTTAACTCTTGGAAGTTTTTCCATATTCTGAGATGATTCAGTTTTGCTTAGTAATAATTTAAAAAACAGTAATTATTATGGGTTTTTTTCCCCACTCAGTGCTGATTGAGGAGTTCCCCTTTCCCTATCTTTTGTGTTGCTTCAAGATTCAGATGTGGAACGATGTCAGAAATCAGATAGGTGAAGCTACTCATGTTTGCACATCTGCATAAGAACCAGCATCTTTCTGGCTATCAAACCGATTTGTGCTGAGATGCTCTAGTCAAACTATGCCCTTTTTTTCAGCAGCCTTTTTTTCCTGTGATGACATCCAGCAGCAGACCTCAGAGTGTCCTTACGACACGCTCTCAGTTGCAGTATATGCATCTTTTTACAGAGTGATGTAATGCCCAAAGATACTTCTGATTTAAAACTGCATCCCAGTAGTGTGGTGCAACCATGAGTACTGTTCCCAAAGTTGAGTCTGTGGCTAAAGTAGATTGCATAGGTGGAAAAACAGTCAAAAGAACAAAAAGAATTATCAAAGCTATTAATAGATACCATATTTTGTGGCCACTTACTGCCACGTCATGTTAGGGAAAGGGGACATTATGTGTGCTGCTAAAATTCCTGTAATTTGTGTTTTCCACATCCCTTCTTTCTCAAATGTGTAACTAATTTTTGACTTCAAGTACCTTTATCTTCTGTTTCTTTCTATTCTCCATGTGTGTCCATCCCCTGCTGTTTCCTTTATGAAATGTCACTTTTAAATCTGATCCCTCCTAGTTTCTAGGAAATAAGGGTCTAAAAGGCAGTGAAACATGATCCAGACTGATGTCTGTTGAAAGCACAGGTAAGAAATGGGCATTAGCTACTTAAAATTATAAATAAAATGTCATTTTACACTCCTACCTCCTATCTCTTCTCAGGAACACTTAAGAACTGTCCAATGTGTCACTTGTGACAAAAGAATTGTGACCAGCACCTTGAATCTAACAAACAGAAACAATGTCCCATAATAGTAAAAAAAAAAAAAAAAAAGTAAATAAGAACAGGGAATATGGGTTTGTTGAATATAATCAGTGAGTAAAATGAATTACTCTGGTTTTCCGAGATCCAGACAGAGAAGCATGTTTCCCTCTGGGATTTCTACTACCATTTGGTCTAATATTCATTTTGCCTATTATAATACAAGCTTCATTAAAGTAGTAAAACAGCAATTGTCTCCTTGAGATCAAAGGACATCTGTTAAATAAAAGCAGACGGATCTCTAGAATGAAATAGTAGGAAAAGTTTGAACTAAATTTTATGGTGAATCAAAATGTAAATTTTAATTTCACAAGGAAGAGACAGAGCACAAAATTAACTTTGTAAGGACATGGAAAGTGGATATGTTGATCTAAGAAATGTGAACAGATACTAAATACTTATCTATCAGTGGCATTTCTAACTATAACACTTAATGATGAAAAATTATGCTCAACTAAGCACACTGGACTTAAAGAATTACCATTAAACAAGAAACATTGCTTATCAGATAGATTATCTGACTGACCTAGCTTCTATTTAACTGATCTTTTCTTTGAAAAAAAAAAAAGGAAAAAAAATCCATCTGTCATCAACAGCCATGCTGCAAATCTTGTTACATAATAGTCCCTTTTAAACAATTTGTCAAATAATACCTAATAATATTTCTAAATCTATATTTTAGTGTTTAAGATCTGGCACAGGAAAAATGGAATGGGATCTCTAACCTCGTTTCAGCATTGGTTTGCCTGCATGCCTCAATGAAATCAGTGCACCTACATTTAACCACGGTACATTACAGAGCTTGTCAGTGACAAAAATACTTAAGAGAGACAGACATGCTAAAAATCAAGGCTTTTCTGAAAAAATAAAAAAAATCCCAGGAATGCCTCTAAAAAAGGTGTGTACTGGCCACACCACGAGAGAATTAGGGATGCAAACTCCTCTCCAGTGAGATATTCCCACAGGACACTGGGCAACCCTAAAAGCAGGCAGTACCAGCCAGCAGACTGGGCCAGCTGTGGGCAGAGCATGAGCCCTTTATGCACATGTTCCAACATCCCCCTCACATTCCTTACAGAAAAATGGTGGCAAAAGTAGCAATGGGAATGTATACTCTTGCAGATTTTATTTCCTTCTGCAAAAGGCACAGGGAAGAGTCACGACGTTCAATTTCAATTTGCCACTGCCAAAGTAATCCAATCTCTAACTTCTTTCAATCCTCTTTTTGAGTTGC
>WAAE01023809.1:0-25768 GCA_013400495.1 Nicator chloris
TCTGATCTTTGCCTCAAACCCTCAGCACTGCACCGGGACAGAACAGATGCCAGCCTGCCCTGCACTGCATCTCGGGCTGGTGGCAGCTCGGGGCTGACTCTCTTGGCACACAGCTGGAGCGGAGCTAGCCGGAATGCTCTCTGGTCACCATGTCAAATAGTGAAACCCATGACTTTATATAACGTCGTTACAGGATTTGGGATGGCAGGGAAAAGTAATGACACAATCCATCTCAGAAGGCAAAAATCTCTCTCCTTTATTAGACAAACATATTCTTCAATAGATGGTTACAAGAGAAGAGACACGATAGGACACTCAGAACAACACCCCTTGAACATTTTTACAAGTAAACAACAAGTTAGAAAAACAACACCTGCAAGGACTACTTTCACCTTCAAGGATTGTTTTTAAATTCCTCCTCACACGTCTCAGGAAAGCGTGAGAGAGTTATTTGACTCAATTTCCCATGCCTTCTGCCTGATCTCTCGAATTTAGCATCCACAGTATAAAAAATACAGAAAGGAGATACTGCTTGATAGCAAGGCAGCCTAGTAAAACAAGCTAGCTTCTCTAGCTTGGGAAGCTTTTGTTCCCTGAGGCCACAGCTTGTGTCTTCTGTGTGTAGTTCCTGAAAGCCCTGTGGTGTCACCAGAAAGTCATAGTGACATGTGTGACATCAATGCCTTTTGCAGTGTGGGGCAGCCCTTAAGGGCTAGAATGCCTGCCCTCCTCCCATGAGGACAGACGTCGCCAGGTGGGGGAAGGATGGACCCTCATGCTGTTGGCTGCCTTCTGAGGGCATAGAGAGGATTTCCTGTGGAGCAATAGCAGCAGGACCTGGGGAGCTGGTCCCAACCTGCCACATTCCCAGGCTTCAGCTGCTGTTGCTGAGAAGCCAGAAACTGCTTTAAACCTTCACAATTCCTGCTTGCACATGTCAGAGAGGTCAGTCACTGCCCTGCCCTGAGAGCTGTCATGCAGAGACACCTCTGCTGTCGCTTGGCTGCCCCGGGGTAGTCCCTGGCCCTTGTGGCAGCTCAAGTGCAGCCTCGAGGTAGAACGGGCAGCTCTTCAGTGCTTGATGTGGACAGCTTGGCTGCTCCCTACAGACTGCATGTCTGGATTGTGTCTCCAGGGCAGGCCAGGAGCCTCGCGTCTCTTTGGTTTGCAGTGTCAGATGGCGTTGCAGAAGGGCTTGGCAGAAAGTGGCACCTCTTCCTCTCCTGCCAGCAACAACCATGTGCTGCAGGCTGAGTCTCCACAAAGCTCAGACAACCAAGTGTGCCCAATCTGCTTGGACATCATTGACAACCAAGTCTCAGTGAGCTGGTGCAGCCATGCTTTCTGCTTTCCTTGCATACTGGAATGGTCCCGCAACAGACCTATTTGCCCCGTCTGCCGGGAGCCCTTCCAATACCTCCTCCGCGAAGTGGGAGACAATAATTATGAGGTGTACTCGATAGGGTATTACCCCAGCTCCTCCAGACGTCATCGAGGAAGGCGAGGTCATCGCCGCTCTAGAGAAAGGAGGCGGCATCATTCTGCGGGCCACCGGCACCGCAGATCTTCCAGCCAAGAGCACGGCAGGAGCCATGCCAGAGACTGGGAAAGGCATCGAAGCAGGTCCCGGAGGAGGACCCATGATGGTCACAGCAGGGGTCAGCAGGCCCAGAGTTATGACCCCTCAGTCAGCAGGAGGTGGCAGCACAGCAGGGCTCGGGACACAGCTTCTGAAACTTCTAGTGATGGGGACCGAGCTGCAAGCCACGAACCGGATATCCCAGTCCGCTTGGGGAGGAGTGAGCACCGTCAGCCGGCACAAAGAGATTCCTCCAGGGAACCCCAGGCAAGAAGGAGTCAATCTCATCGATCCCGGCGGACATCCCACAGCCCTGAGGGGCACAGGGAAAGGTAGCACACCCTGACGAGAAGGGTACTACTGTTTGTCCTGCTACTTGTGTCACAAATTATACCAAAGTTAGTCCTACTAACAATTCCAAAAATAAAGTCAATTCCAAACATCATATTTGGGCTCAAGCATCTAATATCTGTTACAAAATGCACTGGAAAATCTAAAGAGACTCTTGCGATGATGCTGAAGGTTATGAGGGTACAGTTCAGAAGGTTGCCTGCTGCTTTTCTCATCCTGCTTTATGTTACACTTATCTGTAAGAGCTTATATTGAGTATTTCCTATGGCTGTGCCATTTCTCATTACATTGCATTTCCGTATTATGATCAGCTGAAAATGAAAGGAGAAAAATCCTTTCTGCCCTGGTGCCAACAACACCAATGTCTTACTGGAAAGCATGCCGTCCTTCCACATCACCCATTTTTTACACTTTACCCCAAATATCACCCAGAATATCTTCTCTTACCAATTTTCTCACAAAGTGGCTGTGAAAAGCGAAGTTGGTTTACAATTACTCTGCTGTATCACAGACTGTGTGGTATGCTCTCTGTAGAGCCTCACCTTTAATGCCCCTAATGGCAGTATAGGCTACAGACTCCAGCTGACATCCAAAGACTACCAAAATCACTGAAAAACAATGGTGGACCCAGAATACCGTTACTTTCAAGTAAGAGAGAGGTGACCCAAAAAATTAATTACTGGGCCAAGACAAACCGTATTCAATTTTTATATTGAACTACAATTGTTTTTTACTCTGTATGCTCTGACTAGCACTGCCACAGAACGGAAGAGTTAGGAGCTCAGATCAGGATCAAGCTGCCTACTTGCTCACTCACAGCACTGATGTGCATCAAATTTTACTGGTTGGGAGCCGTTGACTCTTGCAGTCACCCCATCACAGAAGGTCAATAGAGTGGTCAGGCATGATCTGCCCTTTGTAAGACCATGCTGTTGGTCTCGGATCACCTCCTTGTCTTGTATGTGATTTAACAGTGCTTCCATGACGACTGCAACATTATCTTCCCAAGCACAGAGGTTAGGCAAAGAGGTTTGTAATTCCCCACACCTTCCTTACTTCCCTTCTTAATTACGGAGAAATGTTTTCCTTTTTCTAGTCACCAGGTACTCGGCCTTACTGCCGTCACTTTTCAAATATGATGGGAAGTGTTTGGCAACAGCAGCACGCAGTTCCCCTCAGGGATGGGATTTCCCTGGGATGCATGTTGTCAGACTCCATAGACTTGTTGTTCAGTTTCATCAAGTAGTCCAGGACCTGCTCTTTGCTCACAGCTTCAGTCCCCCAACTCCCACCTAAAGTTCTGGAATTTGAGAGATGTGGTAAACTGACAAGCCAGTGAAGACTGAGAGGAGGAACTCATTGAGTACTTCAGCTTTCTCTGTATCTGTTGTTACCAGTTCTCCATTTTCACTTATAAGGGACCATTACCTCCTTGGCCTTTTTGTTCTTACCTATACCCTTAATAGAATTCCTTCTTCACATGTCTTGCCAAGCCCAGTTCCACCCATGCCTTGGCTTTCCTCATGTTGTCCCTACACATCTGAACCACATTCCAATTCTCTCTCCAAGCCACCTGTCCCTGATCCACTGTCTATGCATTTTCTTCTTTCTTCTCAATTTGAGGAGCAGATCTATGCTCAGCCATGCCATTTTCTGGCCTGCCTGGCAAGATTTTCTACACATCGTGATAGCCAGTTCTTGTGCTCTAAGAAAAGTGGCCTTAAAGTGCTGCCAGCTCTGGTCAGCCCCCATGTCCTTAGGACAGTTTCCCAAGGGATCTCATTCACCAACTCCTTAAACAGGTTTTCTCTTCCAACCTTCAGGGTCCTGAGCCAGGCCCACGCTCCAGGAGGTCACGAATTTCACCAGGGCATGGTCACTACAGCCCAGGCTGCATCCAGACTTAACCCCTCTAATGAGCTCCTCCACATCAGTGAGCACCAGGCCCAATCATGCTTCTCCTTGGTTTGTCTGGCCAATACCTGGACCAGGAAGTTGTCCTCTGCACACTCCAGGGATGTACTGGATTGCTTACAGCTGGCTGTATTGCTCTCCCAGCAGATGTCTCGGTGGTTGAATCCTCCCACTGGGATGAGAGGTGGTGAGGATGATGTGCTCTGCAGTCAAAGCAAGAAGGCCTCATCTACAGGCTTCACCTGATCAGTGGCCTGTATGTAACCTCAAACATCAGGTGTCCTTTCTTGGTCCCCGTGTCCAGCTTCTTCTCCTGTTCAGCCTATGGTTACTCACCACTGTTACTGCTCCCCTCACCAACAGAAGATTCCTGTGTCACTGAAATCTGCTGTGGTTGCCCATGGCAACACCCTTGCCACATCACCCTACTTGAGAGAGCTGCCTCCAGGTCACTCAGCTCTTCAATGAACCACAGAATCTCCTGGCTTGGAAGGGACTCATCAGCATCATTGGGTCTAACTCCTCGCCTCACACAGCCCTATCCCAAGGATTGCACCTGAGAATGTTGTTGAAACACTTCTTGAACTCTGACAGGCTTTGTTCTGTGACCACTTCCCTTGGGAACCTGTTCCAGTGCCCAACCACACTCCAGGTGGAGAACCATTTCCTGACACCCAACCTGAACCTTCCCTGATGCAGCTTCCTGCTGTTCCCTTGGGTTCTGTCACCGACCAGACATCAGTGCCTGCCCCTCTGCTTATCCTTGTGAGGTAGCTGCAGGCAGCTGTGAGATCTCCTCTTGTTCAGGCTGGACAAGCCAAGTGAACTCAGCAGCTCCTTATTCGACTTTTTTAGGGCCTTGCTTGGGTGTCCCTCACTGCAGGAACCCCCTGCCCTGCTCATTCTCATGCTCAGACCCCAGAACTTACTGAACTTACTGCACAGCTGTCCTGGCTGCTGCTTGTGCCTCACTGACTGTCCCTAAGCCTTCCTCATAACTTTTGAGATATATTTTACACTTCCCAAGCTTTATCAGATGTAGCACAAGCAACACTTATTCCCTCTTACAAATCTTTTAAAGATATTAGCTTAAATGCTCATTATTCATCCTTCTGAGAAGATTTTCCTTCAAAATTCTAGAATGGAGCTGGGCTTCATAGGCTTCACCTGAATATCTTCCTTTGGGCAAAACAAAAATGTTAAACAAGACAAATCTTTCCCAGTACCTCCTCCCCTCTTGTGCAGGGCAATGCCTTGAGATGGCCATTCCTTATGATGACTGGCAGAAGGCTTAGCTTGGTGGGTTCTGCAGGTTTCCCCACCACAGAGAGCTTTGAAGGTGTGAGAGCCACCAAGTTGAGCTGTAGAAATTGCAAAGCAAAAGCCCACCAAAGACTTCTAATGCATGTTTAACTACATGAATACTAGTGTGCTAATAATTCCTTCATGTTAATAATTTCTATTGTGTTGATGAATAGAGGTCCCTATTAGCATGTCACTGTGAACAATACCTGAGCTGAAGAATTCACTACTTTAGAAAAAAAAAGTGAATTGCAAGAAAATGGAAAAGTGAAGGAATAGTGAGAGTACTTATTTCTGCCAGAGCATTTGCCCAGTCATTGCAAGGTGTTTTGTAGGTGCGGTGCTGTAACTAAATGGATTACAAGAATAATTTAAAAGAAATTACTGTTCTTTCTCCTTCCTCCTGCCCTCTTATCTCTCACAGACACAGACAGTTTTAGCAGAGAGATTCATTGCCTTTTCATGCTAATGTTTTCAAACATTTTTTAATGTGTGTACATGAAATGCCAGAATTTCCTTCTGCATTTAGCAAGACTTCCTTTTTTCCCAGTATTGGGTGCAGAGTAAAAGAACATTCAGATTATACCAATGTACTTTCGTGAGGATTTTTTTTCCCCAAAGGCATTATACTTCAATCAGCAAACCATTTACTCACTGCTGGCAGACACAAAACTTCCAAAATCCTTTGCTCTCATATTTTTCTTAATTATCCCTCTTCTTCATCCTACAGTTCCTCTGCCTGCATTAGAAAGAAGGTGGCACTTCAAACCAATCTAAACTAAACTTCTCTAATTTACTGAAAGTTGCTTGAACAGCTTCTTCCTTTAAGGAGAATTTCTAGAATATTTTATAGAAAGAAGTATTGGAAAGGAGAGTTTTGGTGGTGATTAATAGGTGTTATTCTCTCAGAGTGTTGAAACTCCTTTAGTGCAAGTGGTGAACCACATCCAGATGGGCTTCCAGCTGCACGCATATGTGCTTGAACCATGTTTCTCAAAATGCTCTCCCTGGCTTTGCTCTTCCTGGGGGCAGTTTGGTTGTAAAGTTTTTCTTTAGTTTAATGTCTTAAGGACATCTGTCTCCCCACAAGCAAGAAAATTTTCAACGTGAGGTCCACAGTCTGGTTCCAGGGAAGAAAACTGATGCAGATCAGTGAGTATTTCTGACTGTGATTTAGAATAGAAAAAGTAGTGTGGCTCCTGCTTTTTCTTCTCCTTCCACAACACTTGGTCTGTTTAGCAAACAAAATGATGTACAAAACTCCTGCAAAATTGCAGGGAAAGCCAAAACAGCACTTGTGCATGTTGGCTGTCTCCCATTCACCTGCAGAGTCTCCCATCAAGTTCAGAGAGGGGAGGGTTTTAATCACTCCGACTCCTCAGTCTGTGTGTGATTCAAGTTATATATCATCTAGACCATTCACAAAACTCCCACTGCTACTTCCCTTTCAGCGGTGGAAAATTCTTCCAAAAACTGAGTTCTAGAAATGGGACGGAGTTTTGGTGTTGCTCTCCCTTCCTATGGCCTGTGGAATAGCACATCAATGCTCGTGTTTCCCAGATGATATAAGCTTAACGTAACAGTGAGGAGACTTCAGCATTCTACCTTTACAATTCAGCTGCTGCTGAATCATTTCCACACAGAGATTTCAAACAGAATACTTATGCCTAGAATCAATGTACATTTTTCTTCTACTCATAAATATGTTTTCTGATTTTGATTAGTGCATATGTACACTTGCAAAAATTTCTTGATTTACACAGAACTGCATCACATTTCAACCGACAAAGAATCCTTTGAAAACAAAAAGCTACTTAACAATCTTCAAATTGAACCTAGCACTAATTAAGTGCAATAATAAATACTTCGTTATGTTCTGCCACTGTGCTCTGCTCAAAAAGGTTTTTTCTTTAGTCTGCATAGTAACGAAACTGAATACTGGGCTTTCATCTCCAGCTTCCTCCTCTCCTCCAAGTCCATCTAAACCTTCTTTGTTTCACAGTGCCTTTGCAGGCACTGGGGTGCTGCAAAGCTGTTAATTGCCATGAGGAAAATACCTTGGATCTCCCCCAGGTGAATGAAAACAGCATGCTCACTGGTTGAATGAAGTTTCTGTTTTCCACAGCAGCAGCAATTGGAAATCTGTTGCTTCACATACACAAGAAGGAACATTTCAGTGAGTTCTGTATGTCTGTGTGCAGATTCCTGCAGAATTCTTTTGCTTTTCATTGTCTTGTCTGGCTGAGCCCCCATTAATCTCCACAGGGCCTGGAGCCAATGTGAAGAAGAGCAGACACTGCACATTATAGCATTGTCATGGTCTGACCTGTTCAGCCCTTGCAAAGCACATGTTACAGCGGTTGGTTTGTAGACAGGGAGTATGTATTTCTGTAAAGGATTGCTTTTCTCTATTCCCCTTAAAACTTATAAATAGAAAACAGAGTATCTGAAAAAAAACAGAACAACTCAGACATACATTAGGCGAACTGAGGGTAGCTGAGTTCAGTCTATGTGTCAAGGAAAGGAGCTGCCCAGCTGTTGTGGGAAGCACTGGGGCTTTGTTTGAACATCGGAGTGCTGCTCTGGATTTGGAAGTGAGCCTTGGAATTTAGACTCCACTTTTGATGAGAAATCTTCCTCCCTTAAATAACAGTGCATGACCCACAGCGCTTGCCGTGCTTGTTGTGGGGATAAGGCAGAAACAGCCACGCTCCCAGCTCCATGCTACTCCTGCTGGCAAGAGTGCAAGGACTGTTGTTTCCTCCACCAGCTCATCTCGAATGGCCTCATCCCTCCCTCTGTTGTGCTGCTGGTATCTGTCTTCCCTGGGCCTTATTTGACTCAGTGCATGGCCAAAGACTTTTAATTTGGCCAACATGTATATTTCAACAGCACTCAGGATGTCAGGAAAATACAACCAGACCTTAAGGTCTTGAATCCCAAAAAGCAGGTGCTGGAATCCTCTTTTTTAGACTATACCCATAGCAGTTTCTTCAGTGCATGAAGGCATTATTCTGATTACTAAGCTACTGCATGCAATGAAAAAGGTAAAAAATGGTTAAAATGGGAAAACACTGCTCAAATACTGTCAGGTTGTCAGAAGCAATGTATTAAAGCTGCAACCTTTATGAGCTGCTGGAATTGTGCAGCCTGTGCAGCACATTGAAGGATGAATTGCAGGCTCTCCTGCCTGCTCATGAGCAGATGAAGGAGGCTGGCCAGAGCAAGACTGCATCTTCTGTCCTTTGCATTGGTTTACGGTGACTGTTGGTCACCTGGGGAAAACTTCTCATCCTATTTATTTTCTTGGCCTGTGTAATCCCAACTTTTTCCCCAAAAAGATTAGGAAAATACTTTATGGCCTAGAGGCCAAAATGTTTGAGTTTATATTGCAAAGAATAATGAATTTTAGTCTTAAGGGGATTGTACTCGTATTAGGAGTTCTTGATATCTTTTATTCACTCCGTGTCATATGGATCATTACAAACTTAATTATCTTGATAATCCTGAGCTGTGCTGCATTTGATGAAACTGTTTTTAACAAGTAGCAAGCCACGATGAACAGCAATTAGGGCCCAGTCCTGAAGGCAGAAAATTCAGAAACTGATGTCTGATTTCCAATCTCCAGCTAGAAATATTTAGAGATTTTTGGAATGGTTCACTAGGTACAGTGCAGTCATGAAATTAACGTCTTAGGTGTGTAATTTAATTTGCCATGAAGGCCAAGAGTGAGGCAGCAATTCAAAGCAGTGACATGTAGAGATGAGTCCAGAAAATACAGGAGTTAGATGGCAGCAGAGTAGATACTCTCTAAAGGAAAAGCAAGACCAGCTCTTCCACTCCATTGTCCCAGAGAATGGATGTCCAGGGGCGGACATAAATCCCAGAACTTGATTTCTAAACTCTTGGTGATACTACCACCTTTAGATATCAACTGTCTGCATGCTTTGGGGGGGATTCCTTTTCTTTCTTTGTTACTACCCACATTTTTCACTCTCTTGTTCTATCTCCTATTCTCTCACCCTATTTTCTTGAGCTAGAAGAATAGAAATCCCTGATTTCAAGTATGAAGTTTTACGTTGTTGCAGGTTGAGCAATGACCAAATAATTGGAATGGGGAAAAGCAGACCATGCAAAAGCTTTCTTCTCACACATAATTGTCACCGCTCCTTCTCTAGCATTTGTGCCAACCTCTTCCTACCTGTTCCCCTACTCTTTTGTTTGGGGTTGCCCTGCACCCTGTACTACTCAACCTGCAAGTGCCAGGCTGAAACAACTGCACCACTCACCAATCATGGGGTGCGTGTAATTATAAAGGAACATGACCTCTCATCCACTCAGCAGGCACCGACTGCAGCTCATGAAATGTGGCTGGCATACTGATTTGAGTTGTGCTAAAATCTCATTAGTCCTGCCGACTATTTTCAACACCTTTTTGGAGTGCTTCATTACCATGCAAACAGCAACAGCTTGTTTGGAAAGCCTCATCCGGGATGCAGACATGCATCTTTCATGAAACATGACTCCAGTTGACATGCATCTTTCATGAAACGTGACTCCAGTTGCCACGAGTAGAACTGACCACTGTTAACACTCTGCACCTCCCATTGGAAAGTCTTCTGTGTCATCCATCATCTTTTCTATTTAAAAACAGAAAAGACTTTTAATCTCCAGGGGCTTAGGATAAAGCACAGTAGGTGCATCAGCTATTAACAAACTGATACTAGTTTTACATCCAGGGGATCCAAATTCAGTGGAGTATTTTCATCATCTCACTGATTTTGGACTATTCTCCAATGGGCACAGAAAATAAAAATACATAATTATTGCCTAATATTCATTGCTTAAGCAGTCATCTATTTATTTGCTTTCACTATTTTCTCATTTAATGTGGTTCCCATTTCTTCTAGAATGTTTTAAAAAACACTTACTACAGATCATGAACTGTTTGACAGATGGTTACTCTTTCAAAAGCAATCATACAGCAAAGAGATGGGAATTATGTAATAGTACATATCTGCTGCTAGTCAAATCCAGGATCAATTACAAAATTTCACTCTAAATATCTTGATGGTAAAGAAACAGTTGTAAAATCTGAGTGTTTCATTTTATAGCAATTTCCATACCTTGACAAATTCCAAAGTACTTTAATATCGAGTTAGAAATTTTCCTCTTTTGTCTCTTTTCTAAATACTGTGCATGGTAGTTCTGAACTGTATCCTAAATGGTTTACACATACAAGCAGATTGGATCTTCTGTTTCTGGTGGTCCACTGTAAAATCCTGCAAGCACTATCCACTTCTGATTGTCTTACCCATTTAATTTCTGCTACTTTCATGGATTTTTCTGTGCTTGGACCTGTTTTTATTTACCATTATGTGATAACACAATATATAGTCAATAAAAGAAACTTTTTTATTTCACTTGCTTTGGTCTTGCATTTTTAACAGTTTTTACCCTGCCTTGAACATTCCTAATTTGTCTGTGCTAGCTACAACACCAAAGGCTATCAGACAAAATCCAAACAATCTTCTGGAATGTTTTGTCTATCATTACTTTTTAGTGAAGATTTTAGTTAGACTGTTCAAAATTTTCTATTAATGCAAAGTTCTGTGTTTTCTGACAAAACTGAGTCATGAGAGTATCTGACTGCCTCGAAAACTTCTCATTCCTCTTTGACAGGGCTATGGAAAACATCGCAGGGGAGAGGTTGTTTTGGGTCTTTCAAGCTTTTTTTTTTTTAACTAAAGGTAGATATTTTCATATTGATAAAGTCTTTTGTGACCATGTCAACACTGTGTTGAGAGGCTACAAGGCTTATGATCAGCACTGATGCTTCCTTCTGCATTGCCTGTGGCAAGCCCACCACTAAACTATCTCATTTAGCTTTTGTTTTCAGTAAAACAACAGTTTTCTACCTAGACAATGTGCTCACATTCAAGTGCTTGAGTCAAGTTTTCTCAGCAAGTTCTTAACCAAACGTGGGGCCTTCAAGTCTCAGAAACACTTACTCATGACAAAATGTTCATGAGCTTATACAGAAACCTTTTAAACATCACCAGGTTGGTCTAGAAATAAAAAGCAATCTCTTTCTCCCCTTTCCCTGTACCAAATTTGCATACTTTGCTGTGATCTGATAGCACTGGCTATCATAAAATAGGGTTTTTCATGTTCTGTCACTGCTGTTCTTGATAATGCCATTAGAGTCTTTTCAGTAATGCCAACACAACCAAACCGCTGTTTTTAACCAGGTAAAAAAGTAGCCATTTGTGTGCTTTGATGCAGCCATCTTAGGTGAGACACAGCAGGATTCTGCTTGACAAAGTTAAAAAAGAAAAAGACAAACCTTCTTCCACAAACGTAAAAAATACTCTTCAGAAAGAAGTAGCTAAGGTGGAACTGATTTCCACCTGAGGACTGGATACAAATGCTCTAATTTGCCTTTTATCCTGTTTATTTCAAGCTTCCAGAATTTGGTTAACTATAACAAACTGTCTTGTCATACACTTTAATTATTTCATTTTCTTTATATTTTGGTAATATCTTTGCTTTGGTTATAAAGTATGCAAGTAAAAACATGTGCTGTACTTTTATATTAACCCATCGTCTTCCCAGTCACTGTAATCTACCACAAGACAGTAGGGACAGCATTAGCAGCATCCTGACATTTGTCAGCTGCTCAGAATAAATATTGTTTCTTCTCAGATTCATCACTGGCACAAGCAAGGATGCTCAGGTTTGCTTAGTAGAGAATAACAAATCAGAGTACAGAATAAACCACATTTTCTTCTGGTTGAAAATCAGAAACAGTTGTATTCTTTCAGATAAAATGAAGAAAAATACTATTTTCCTGTTTCTACAAGGTTTCTGACTACTGAGGAATTCTGTAATCTGTTTTGACAAGACAAGTACTGCTAAATAGAGATTGCTTAATGAATGCAGGGTGAGATTGTCAAAGTAGCCAGACAAAGTACAAAATGACAACAAAATATCTGTCACGAGTTATATTCACCCATATGTCTATTGAATAAATTATCTCAGTCAATCTACTTTGACTCTTTGAGATTTTATGTACTTGTCCTACTTGCTATACCTGTTAGCCATGAGAAGTAGCAAAATTGAGAATATCATGGATCCACTCTGTTCCCAAGTAACAAGAATATAATTAGGGACTCGGCTGCAAACAACTGGAAGGGCTTTACTGCCCAAATGTTACTGATAGAGTCACTGAAAGCCATGAGAGATGTAAACATGGGATGGCAGCCAGGATTTGTTCTGAAAAACTTCTATTAATAGAAATAGGTAGTAAGAAGGAGGAAGAAACCAACCTCAAAAAGTTCAAGTATTTAAACAATACTAATTCTTCAGTTCCAAGACTAATTTTGAATTCATTAACAATAAATTTAAAGTAACTAAATAAATTTTCTGTATAATAGGATAGTCACAGAAATACAATGCCCCATTAAGTAATTTTTTCTTTTACCTTTCAGAGTGGAATGTACTTTACGTAATTTAAAGAAAAAAAATCTGTTAGTCCTTTGATACTCACACAATTAAAATAGATGCCAAGGACATATGAAAAAGCAAACTATGTGATTGTTAAAATGAAAAAGTGTAACAGTGAATGTATACTGTTAAAATGACTTTTTTTAGGAGAATAAAAACAACAGAAAGTATTTTTTAACAGTGTAATTAATTTTGAATGCTGAAGCAACATTCCTTTTGGCCAAATTACTGTGTTTTGCCATTCCATGGAAGCAGAGGTGTCTCTATTCATCCACACTGCAGACTGGAGAGAACACAATACATGATGAACAGATAGCACAATTTCAATTTTCCATCTCTTTATGGCATCTTCAGTGAGCTCAGCATAGCTGTGAATAAAAGAGCAAAGAAAGTATTTTTTGTATCTTGGCATTACTTCTAATTTTAATTTTACCTGGTATTTTTAAACTTTTAAACTATTTCATTTTGGAATCTACTTTCTTTAACAGTTCAGACTTGCTATGTGTAAGGATTTCAGCAATATGGCCAAAAATGTGATATTTTTTTGTTGTTGTTTTTTACTGTTTCTAAATAGGAACAGAAGTTTTGATTTACAGGCTGTCATTGTTTATAAATCAGTGAAAATTAGTAAAATGACATGTTCAAACTAAACCACAATAAGCTGCTCTTTAATCAAGATAAACAGTTTGTCTTTTTTTAATTAAACACCTCCCAAGCAGATACACAGACAAAAGCTGAAGTCTCATACCACTGAAAAGCTAGAAAAAATACACCTTTTTATTTGAAGTCAAAGCTTCCAAGTCAGTGTTTCTTAGTTTGCTCTATAAATGGTTCTGACTTTCTGTCCCGTAAAAGTCTCCTTTCCTATCCCACTTCCCTTCAAATTATTTAAGCCTGTGATAAGTTCACAGACTCAATGACAGATTTTAAGACTGCTATCTTAGCACTTAGATTGCACTAGAAACAGAGGCAGACCTCTTCAAGCATGATTAGTGTGAGACATGTTAGAGTGGGCCAGTTCTCATGAAGCAGAGTATCCATGGTTTTAAAATCCAGACTATGAAAAATCTTACTTTGGGCATTAAAAAAAAAACACCAAAACCCTGAATTACTTACAGAAACAAATGCCAACAAGTTTCTAGTCACTACAGAGAGAGATATTTATAGGTCTTCAGCAGAGTAGAAAGCCCACCTGAAAGGTAGTTTTAGACATTACTATATATATAAAATACATTTTAAAGTGATGAATTTGCTGGTATTGTTTTATTTTGCTCTGAGCTATCCCCAAAGCTTCAGAGACTATAAGAGATCAACAACAGCATTAACGACATGTTAATCTTCCAAAAAGATGTATACTTCAGTTTTCTCTCAGAAAAGGTAGGCCACATAGTGAAATGGATGAAAGTTCACCAGTAATTTTTCAGGTGATCAGTGCGATTCATTAATAACTTTGCCCCTTAAATTAAAAAAAAACATATTTGATTTAATGTGGATAGAAACATTTACTGCTCCTTACTGGAATGCTCTTTAGAAATCTTGGAATTTTTATTAAAATTTCTTCCCATTCTTTGAAGATGAGGTAATGTAACATCTTCCACCTTTACGTGACTAACATCTTCCCTGTTTATAGTGAGGGATATATTACTTTATATTTATGTCTTCATATTCAAAATGTGGATTTGTCTTTTTTTTTCATGCTTGCTAATACCAGTGATTTTGGAAGCGGCAGATTAGCATCTTCATACATAGGCTGCAATACTGCAAAAACTTAACAGGCCTTGGTGGCTGTTTGCTTTCTCCTTCCCCTTTTCCAGGTATTGTTCAAATCAGACTCAACATCTCCCCCAAGGTCAACCATATGATCACATTTTCTCAGTCAAATCCCACCTCAAGAGTTATTTCTATTGCAAAAAGTGACTCAGTAAAATTTCCTTTATTTAAATACCTCAGAAATAGTCACTCGCTTTCCAAGAAATTGTGGCTGAAGGAAGTGTTTCTCATCGTACTTGCTCTGGAAACTTAGACAGGAAGAGAAGGGAGAGCTATTATTAGTTGTTCCCTGAAGTTTTATTTTCAAACCCAGCTGCTATACAAGGGCTTGAGTAAGAAGAGAAGCTACAGGACCAGACCTGACCCTGATAAGGATTCAAGGTAAACTGTTAAGAGTGAACTTGTTTCAGTCATGGCTCTCTCCAGGCACTGTTCTTGAAAGCTCCATTAACATATGAACTTCTACACATGTATAAACAACTTTCACAAAAATAGGTAACGCTGAAGGTGGGAAGTCCATGTTTATTCTAACAGTTCAAAACGGCTCACAGAGCTTTATCAGGTTCGTTCATTCATTCATTCATCCATCCGGAGGCAGCCACGCAAATGCTTCTTTACTGCCAACGGCAAGATATTTCTCCAAAGACAGGCTGGAGAGGGTAATAGAAGATACTACTGTGGATCATCCTCAAAGAACAATAAAAAATTATTGCCAAAAAATTAGATCTCCACGTCTCCACGGCATGTTCAACTAAGGTGCATTTGTTTTTGGTTTGGAGGTTGTCGGGGTTTATTTGGGTTTTTTGTTTGTTTGTTTGTTTTTGGTTTGTGGGGGGTTTTCTTGTTTTGTTTTGTTTTTTTAAATGTGAACAACCCATTGCAAAAAGAGACGTTTGTATCAGGAGCAGATGAAGCTGCCCGGGAGCCGGCTGTGACGGGTGTCGAGTCCCGGTGCGGGGCACTCAGCCGAACCATCGCCAAGTTCAGGCAGGTTCTGCTGAGGCCCAGGGCCACCAGCCGCCAGCCGGGGCCCCGAGCGCCATCCCAGGCACAGACACCCGGCCGGCGGCAGCCCCGCGGTCCCGAGGGGGCTCTGCTGCCGGCCCCCGGGCCGGGGTCGGGGCGCTGGGGCCGGGGGTTGCCGGGGCTGGGGCGGTGCGGACCCGCCACGGCCGAGCCCTGACGCCGCTCCCTCCCCAGCCCCCTCGGTCCTTGGGGCGGGATCGCCCTCCGAGTGCCCGGGCCGAGCCCAGCCGTGCCGTCCCGCCGCGCCGCGCTCGGTGTAAGCCCCGTGGGCTCTCTCGCCGCGCCGCGGAGAGGCGGCGGGGGCTCAGCGGGGCGGGGGAGGCGGTGCCAGGCGGGCGGGGCCGGAGCTCGGCGGGGCTGTGGCAGTGGCGGTGGCCGTGGCCGGGACTGAGCGAGTTGGAGCGAGCAGTGGCGGCGGTACAGCTGCGGCGGCAGCAGCATGGCTTCATCGCAGGGGAAGAACGAGCTGCTCTTCGCCGACTGGATGGCTGCGCTGCCTGGCAGCCTCCACAGCACCCCGCTCACCAACCTGGCCATCCCCGGTGGGTGCTCCCGGCTCCCCGCCCCGCGGCCACCCTGCGCCGGGAAGGCGAAGCGCTCGGCACGGTTCAGTGCTCCATGCCGCTGGGGGGGCGGCGCGCCCGGGCCGCGCTGCCGCGGGGCTCCGCGCCCGTCCCTTACCGCGCTGCCGCGGGGCTCCGCGCCCGTCCCTTACCGCGCTGCCGCGGGTCTCTGTTCTGCCCCTTACCGCGCTGCCGCGGGGCTCCGCGCCCGTCCCTTACCGCGCTGCCGCGGGGCTCCGCGCCCGTCCCTTACCGCGCTGCCGCGGGGCTCCGCGCCCGTCCCTTACCGCGCTGCCTTGCACTGCCTGTGGGAGTGGGTGGGAGGGAGCGGGCCAGGTGCGGGCAGAGGCGCCGGCGGGACGCGGCTCCGGACGCTGTGAGCGGCTGTGGGGCGGCGGGGGCAGAGTGCGCTGCTGTACCTGGTGCCGGAGAGGGAAGGGAGCCTGTTCCTGTACCGCCGGACTGTCGTAACAGCCCGAGCAGTAAACCTCGCCTAGGACATAATGCCACATACTATCCCTTTCCTCATAACTTGTGCGGCGAGGTCGGTCGGAGCGGGAACGGACGCAGGGCTGCGGCTGCGGGAGGGGAGGCAGGCTGCGGCAGTGTGCGGCTTCATGTCATGTCGCTGTCAGAAAACGCTCGATCTCAACACAGTTTTAAATAAGATGAGGGATGGCAGATGATCGTGTTCAGACTACGAACTCTTTCCTGTCCTATCAGGGTTTTTTTGTTTGTTTGTGTGGTTTTTTTGTAAGATATTAACTATGGTTGTAGACTTAGGCAAAATACATGTTAGAATGCAAACCAGTAATTGATTCAGATGATCTCTGGTTTGAAGGAGCACCTCAAGGTTTTGCAAGGACTCTTTAGCCGCATCCTTCCTCTCTAAGGTGTCTAATTGGAATGAGGTTTCAGAGATCCTGAAGCTCTAATGTCTTTTAAGCTTCTTATGAGAAATGTTCACTTCCTGTAAGTTTCGTGTAGCAGCTACTCGTGTTACACCAGGTTTTTTATAATTGATGGACATTTAAGACAATGTAATAGTAGCTGATATTTGCAAGAATGTGTTTTCTGTAGTTTCATTTAGACACAGGTGTACCCTTCTAAAATAGTCTGTTTCTTATGGTTTACACAAACTATATCTAGCATTTTACTTGCTACACTGAGTGTTGCTGTTGGTTGAATATATCCTGTATAAAATTGTGTCCCTGCAAGGCATAGGAACCCCTCATCTGCAATTCTTGCATCAAATTCTGTTCGTAAAAATCTTTCAGTGTAATAACTTTTCATTAACCCACAAACTGTGGAATGCTCTTATGGAATATTGGCATAATGAAAAAGTATTCTCTTTCGGATGCATGGTGGTTTTTCAGGTTAATATATTGTTTTAGATACTTTTTCCTGGTTTGTGGAGGTATGATGAAACTTGACTTGCTTCCAGATGCAAAAAATTACCTTTGTTATGCATCACCATTAAGTGGGTTCCCCTACCGAAGGAAGCATCATGAGGCTGTTACTGGTACATCTATCTCACAAAGATCTCTCTGTTACTTTCTCACAGCCTCTTTCTAAAAACTATCCGCAGTTTTTGCAGTGGACATTTCTCATAGCTTTGACAGTAATAATACAAGCTTTCACACCTTGTTAACATATTTAAATTAAAAACAAACAAACAAACCAATTTACAGTGGGCTGTGCCATTTAATCCCAATATAGCAGTTAGCAGTGGGCAAGATCTGCAGGCTGGAAGTAGAGACTGATCCCTTACATTGGCAGAACGATTTTGTTCATGTAACAACAATGCACACAGACTTGCTCTTTGTGAAATTAGCAGAAAAACTTACATGACTTGAGTGGCATAGTGTCAAGACCTTTGAAATTTGTCCTTCTGTTAGTGTGAATTGACACAGACCTCTTGTCTGCCTGTCTCACTTTCAAAATGCCAGGTTTGGCAAATAGAGTCTTATGGGGAGGGTGGCAATATAGTTCATGTGAATTTGTCAACTAGGGAGCATGGCACACAGACTATAGATATCAGCGCAGTTTAAATACTATCTTTTAACAGTAGATTTATTATTATATTTAACGTACGATGTGGATGTGCACAATATTATGTACAAGAGCTAATATTCATCCTTTAAGAAGAAATAACCTTTCAGACATTCATAATATTTATATGGAAGTTTTCTCCAATATGTCTACAGCTGAGCATTAACAATATGTGCATAATAGCTGTTAGCATATAACTAGTATTCAAGTAGTTAATGCAAGGAATGTGTGCAATCCAAGCTTTCATGTGTCAAATCTGCATAGTTTTATCTTGCGAATTTTTCACTGTTTTTGAAGTTAGTGTTTAAGTACTAAAGTATTCGTAGCATTTTATTTACATTGGTTTTTTTTTTCCTTACCAGAGAAACTTAACAGTACATTTTTTCTTTTTTTTTTTCCAGCAGGATTTAAACTTCCCTTGTGCAGTAGAAATACTGATTTTGACCTTAATTCCGCTGGATGAAATTCCGTTCTGGAGCCAGAGTCCAACAGTCAGTCCAATGCTAGTGTTGAAGAAAACAAACTATTAGCTTGAAAATGCTAGAATGAATTTTCCATTACAAAGGGTGTTCCACTATATTAGGGGGGAAATGTTGTTTTAGAAATCATTAGTACATTTCTCACTGTCTAGAAGGGATGCTTGGAACTGAGGTGCTACACTATGTTGTGTTTGCATAGACATGCTTGTATCATTTTTGCTGCTGCAAAGACAAATACAAACCCCGTAATACTCTGTCATGACTGTATTTAAACAATATTGTTGAAGGACTGTTCTGTTCATACTATGTTTAAAAACATTGCTCACAAGTTGCTCACAGCCTTTTATTGTTCAGTTGCTAAGCTTATGCAGATACAAATTTATATTATTTACCACCCCTTAAACATTTATACTTTTTATAAATAACAAATCTGTGCTGGATGTTGCTAGTATTTCAACTTCTTCTACTCATTTCATTCTCCACAGTTCAAACTAGGTCCTTTTGTTTTCCCAGCTGCAGGAACCCTCTAGATGAGACAGAAATTTCTAATATAGCATTAGCTTTGTCCACCTGAAACTTTTCTATTTGAATTTCTTCCCAATATGGGGATAATGCACTTTCTGTGAGGTTTTCTTCTTTCTTTGAGCTGATTATGTCTGTGTTCTATTATGCTGCAAGTGGCAGATTTTCCTCAAATGATAATGGTAGTGAATAATGGTATACACTCTTTGGAAATAATATAATCTCTTAGTTTCCAGAAAATGCCAAACATAATCTTCTATTGCTATGAGAATTAGAATAATGAAAGGATATATTCTTAGGACTTTGGGTCAAGTTGTATGTCTTCTAGTGCTTGCAAATTGCCTCTTGTGTTAAAGGATCTGCCTGGCTAAACTCTCAACAGTTCGGCTAAGAAAAAGGTGGACGACTATGGATTCTGGTCTTTGAGGGGAGGATGTCTTTCAGTCGTTGATAAAATGTGGCTTTGTCAGTGCCTGTGCCTCTTTGACCAGGACAAGAAATAGGTTTTTGTAGGCATTGTGTGTTTATAGGACTGAAATCTTTGTACTCCCAAGCTGAGGCTGACAGGTGAGTTATGGAGAACCTGTGTGTTCTGCTGTGTCAATGCCCCTTCCTTAATCTGAGCTGATCATGTCAGTTATGTGCAGTGCAGTAAATAGACATCAGTAGGCAGCATTTCCCCATGAATTGTTCCACTTACTGATCGATAAACTTTCTTACTGACAGTCTTTAAATATGTGTCTAGTTTAATAGCAGAGCCTATCTAAAAATAATTTGTGTAATCATTGTTGCCTTTTTCTCTGTTGCTAATATTCCAAGACTCTGAGAAGTCCATAATAATGGAAAAGAGTATTTTCTTCCATAAGTAACGCATCCCTCCACCAAAACTGCTACTAGCCTAAGATCTGCCGTAAGAGCAGTCTTGATGCATGCTAGGGGCAGGTCTGTATAGTGTGGGTAAAATCTTCTGAATTAATTTAAGACCCAGAATATCTCTTGAGTGCATAACTTTATTGAGTTGTGATTCTTCAGGCTTTTGTTTCATAGGAGAGTTTCTGACTTCCTTGTGCAGATGAAACCTCTGACCTCAGCATGTGTTCTTGTTGCTCGAAGATGCAATGTGAACAAACAATTCTTGTGAAAAAATATTTGCCCAGGACCTCATTGGCTTCTGTGGTTTTTCATATGGATTTTTTTTTTTTTTTTTTTTGTATTTTGACATATAAAATTCTTTGTCCGTCAGCTGGAAAGCAATTGCTAGACACAGCAGAGCTGGCTTGGTTCACCTTAAATAAGAAGCAGATGTCAGGTGGAATTTTTAATACTACTCATCTTTAGAAAAAGGCTCTGCGACTTGAAATTTCTATTTCCTACTATCATCATACTTCGAAAAGAAAGAGCAAGACCTCACAGGGAGTTATTTTACAAAGAGGAGGATGTGTGTTAGTGTCAAATGTCAAAGATGTATTAGGATATTGAAGATGCTATGGGGAGACTTCGGAAAAGCAAGTTAATGCAACTGGAATGTTTTAGCCTTTTTTGTGAATGATAGCACTGCTGCATTGACATAACAGCTCGGTTTCAAATATTTTAACTTCCACTGTAATAGCTTGCTAATGTTCAAATCATATTTTGTTTCTTATATAGGTATTCCTCATTCTCAGCTCCGTGAGGAAATTCTTTCCTCTTAAAAAAGGTTAGAGGTTCTTCCTTTTTGGTTATGTAGACACACAGCATTTTCACTGTTTAACTGTTATTAGGAAGCTCTTTCATTTTGATCTTGACTAGCCAATGATTTGGATTTGGCTTAAGAGTGAAGGGTGATTGTCTTTGAGAAGCGGAATCTGTTTCACCCTTTTCTGTCTGCTCACGGTCAGCACAATACCTCTGCTTCACTTGCCTGGGTCCAATCCTGTACAAAATAAGCTTTACCTAGAATTGTAAACTGATCATGCAGGTAAATTTATAAATAAAACTGTAATGCAAGTTGCTTTTGACGTGCGTATTTAGCTAGAAGAATTATTTCTTTTTCCATGGTGCCTTGCACTCCATTTCCAGTGTTTTTGTACCAGAAATAAGTGCCCTATGTTTTCTTTTCTGATCAGAAAATGAGCAAATATCCTTATAACTTTCCTTTAGGATAGCTCTTTTTAAATTTTTTGATGGTCTTCTTTTTACATCAATCACTTTTATCCACAAAACAGTTTCTCATTGGTGTTGCACATGCTAATGTGTCATTTCCAACCCTTTCAGATATATTTCTGTGTGATACAGTTTCCTGCGGCATTTGCCATTAATTTCTCCTGCTGTGACATGTTTCTAGCACACACAAAATAAAGCTGTTTGGTTACTCACACTGCCGTAAAAATCAAACAGTTCAAACCCTTCAGTTACTTGCCCATCTGCTACCAGAAGTAATTCGAAACTGCCTGTGCTTGGTTTCCCAGCAGGGGCTGTTTATTAATCCAGCAGTCTCTGTCCACTGTGTCTCCTGCGGCTCAGTTCCAGCAGAACTGCCTTCCCCAACCTGCCTTGCATCCTGCCACCGTGGCAGGTATGGCAGAGGGAACAGCTTTGTTGCCATCTGGAATTACTTCTGTCTTTCCAACTCAGTGAACTGCTGGGGTTTTTTATCTCGTCTGAAAATTTCTTGACTGTTCTCTATATCCAAACTGTCCTAACCTTCTGATGGTCTTTAGCTTTGTGTTTGGTGTGTGTTTTATGTTTTGTAACTTCCTGCGGTTCTCAATGTAGTGCAGCTTGAGCCTTGTCTTCCATGCAAAATGGACCTTGCTTTGAAGATGCTCAACTGTGAGACACAGTCTACTGTGTAAGTAGTTTAAAATGCAGGTCCTAGACAAAGTTATGCAGACTGTAACTTTAAACCCCCTAAGAGTGCTGTGCTATCTCTTCTACTGTTCTGTATAGAAATAATAATTAAGATGCTCACTACTTTTTAGAAAATAATTGTATATAATTTATAAATATCATTCAGATTTAGTAGACAAATTTGTGTTTAACCATTATGCTCTTCAAAGAGCAGCCAGTTCCAGGGAGAATAACTTTCATTCTCATCTTGTCCTTTCTTCAAAGTAGCTTCAAATTATAGGTGCTTAATTTGTGAACAGATCTCCTTGTGCAATCCCTACAGTATAGCCCTTGGGACACTGCAAACAATATAATTGGGAAGAAATGTGATTCAAAATCTGAAAGTTTGGATTTTAATCTAAATTTTTGCGAAGTTGAATGGTTTTTCATTTGACCTACTCGAGCAAACCTTAGTTTAAACTTTTCCATTATTTTGAACAATTATATAGTGTCAGCCAATAACTATACATAAAGGCTGAAATATATGATTTCATTCTAGAAAGTCCAAGTTTCTATTTTTCTGTATATTTTAATACCATCTCAGTTTTCACCATAATCTAATTTAAAACAAATTGATAAAACAGTTTTCAGATGCTTTGCCATCTTTTAAAAAATGGTGTCTCTGTTCATTTTAAATAAAGTTAATCTTTGGTTCATCCAATCTCTTACCTGGTTTACTCACATACCTCATGCTTAAATACTTAGTGTTTCAACTGTGAAAATAAAATTTTCAGAATACTGAGAAAAGATAGAGGATGGAAAGAAGAAATGGATTTCCTGTTGTTGTGGTTCCAGGCTTTGCTCCCTTCTGTGTATGTCACTTAGGATGTTTCAGATGATTGGAGATACGTGACATGTGCTGTTGCCATCAAGGCAAAAACCCATCCATGAAGTCTACTGCATTATGGATTTTGCTTGTAATTTATAAAAGCCAGGATAAAGGGCACTGAACTAATGTAGCCTTTAATAAATTCTGTAGCCATTTTTTTTTTAACAAAACAAACTCCTCCAGTGAGATGAATAACATACTTCATGCTTTACCTTGCTGTCATGCTGTCATCCATAGTGGTTTTGTGTTTGAATAGAAAAGGTTTTTTTAATCCTGTTAAATATTTGGCTTTCACTTATACATTGGCAGCCATGCAGCTTGTTTTCATAATTATGAAAGGTTGCTAAACTGGAATTTAAGTGAGAGTAACAAAAATGTAGAAAAGATGACTGTGCAATCAAATTGATGCTTTAGAGCCTCAAGGGTTATTAGTTAGCTTTGCTAAATCCTGCTGTTAGAACTTGGACCTTCAAAATACACACTTCAAAAATACATGCTTCAGGCTAGTCTGGGTGTTCACACCAAAACCAAATGGCACATTTGTACTACTCCTGAACCGGCATGTGACTGGAATTGTCTTCTGCTGTTTCACTCAGATGCCTGCCATTAAAAGGTGGAAGAGAAATGGAAAAGTCTGACACATTTTCATTAACTGTGAAGCTGCTGAATGATCTTAAGACAGCTGTTAGACATCTTAAGACACTTGCTAGAAACCTCTGCCTTATTTTCTCATTTGTAGACTGAGTTTGGTAATCTCAAGGAGACCAGTGATACTGAGGCTGGCCTTGCTCTTAGGAGGAGGAGAGCTGGGTTAGGAAGTCTGCTCAGTGGATTATGGAAGATTTACTGACCCCTAGGCCGTGCTTTGGAAGAAAAGGTGTTTGTTTTACACTGCAAAGCTCACTAAAGCTTTTGGTGGAGTGCCGCTTTCCATCCATTGTGCACACTACCCAAAAGTTGCGTGTCAATGGGCAATTTTGAGCAGGTGCTCATTCTAGGTGCTAGCACAGGAATCCCAAGGGATTTGCTGTTTTGAGGTTAGCCTTCTTTCTGTCTGTTGAAACCCTCAAATTTTGCAAGACAGTTCTCATTGTGTAGATCACGTTCACAAATAGTGTATCAGAAGCCATGCAAGCTGGGGTACTGGTGTCTCTTGTGTTTCACGTGTGAGACTGTGTGTTCCCATCATGTGATCCAAAAATGTGAGACACTTGGATGGGTTCCCTCAGACTTCCTCAGGAAGTGCCTGCATCTCCAAAGGGGCTTATCTGTGTGTGGAGGGCAGATCAGGAGATCACTTTGAAGCTGCTGCAGGAGGCACCTGCCTATTGCTTTTTCCATTGCTGGAAAGTAATGAAGATTGTGTTGGCACTCTGCATGGCACCGCAGTAGGAGTAATTAATTCACTGGGGTAAACAGGCTGGATGTAACTGCTTTTGAACAGAAATTCCCCAGTTAACCTAAGCTGCAAAGAGGGGGAGGAGGATATTGACTGGAAGAGACAAAGATCTAGCTTGGACACTGAGTTGCAGATGCTTTCTTTGTCTGTATTCATCTGCATCCTTACTCCACTAAAAAAAAGCAGTTTTAGGGGGTTGCATCAGTTGTGGGGTTTTTTTGTGTTTGTTTGTTTGTTAAATATAGAAAACATGTATGTTTAAATTCAGGACACTTAGATCATGTGAATCCAAACCTGGAAATGTCTGCTTTGGGCCATGTTTCTGTGTTCGTTTGTTTTGTTTTTAATGCTTTAACTGTTCCCCAACCTTGTATAGTTCTCCTAGCATTTCTATGGTAGAAGTGAAACTTTGCCAGTGATATGGAAATACTCAGTTTTGATGGAATGTAATCTGCAAAGCATTGCTCAGTTGGAGTTCTGCCTTCCTCTGCTTCTGGTGCAAAATTGGCAGCTGTTGTTCTTTCCAGTAGAAGAGATCACCTCAAAACAGGTGCTGTCCAGGATGGGAATGGAGAACACATGTCTAGACATGCTTCAAGGCTTATCTAGGAGTGCAGGCTCTGGCTGTGAGAGGGAGCTGGACTCATGCCTTTAGCCAAGTGTTATTTAGTACATGCGCCGAGTGAGTGTTTTGAGAAACATTTTATAAGATGATAGTACATAAGGAGAAAACAAGCCAGCTTCAGTAATTTTTGGATGTAGCTGTATTATAGGGAAAACAAGCCAAGGGGCACTGTGAAGGACATGAACAGCACATGTACAAATGAATGCTGTTGCTTCTGGTGTGCATGAGGCGAGATTTCCTTTCGAAATCACAGGGTGGAATATGGAGAAAACTGGGATTTCTGAGACCAGTTTTAATGAACTGGCTAGCAATGCTTCAGACTCTCCTTGCTGGAAACAGCGTATGAGCCAATAAAACCAACACTGACTTCTTTGAGATCTTAGGATGATGTGCTGGTGGTGGTGGTACCACAAATAAATGGTTGGCTTTTCTGCCATTATGTGTTTGGCCCTGTCACATCCTCCTGCCCTGCATAGGTCAGAACAAGTCACTATAAGGTTGGGTGATCTGGTCCATGTTGGGATTTCAATTCCTAGCTGCTTGTTAATGTGCTTTGTACACCACAGAATTCTTACTGTTTCCTTTGAGGCTGCATCCTTCACAAAACCAAGAGTAATCTCTGCTATCAGAAAGTGACTTCAGTTTTGCAGGGGAGCCCTGTTTGTATCTGGATAAATAAACAGAATGAGGATTAAATTGAAACAAGGTTAAACTAGGTGAAGGTGGAGGTATAGGGCCAGGGGGAGAAGTGCTGTGCTGACGGGAGATCAAAGGTGAAGTTAGTTCAGTGCCTTGGTTCTGGTGTCATCTCTGTTCTGTATCATGGAAAAGGCTCAAGGACAAGGTGAGAATAAAGGGATATCCCCCCCCCACACATATCTCTTTACTTTTCTGGCCTGTGTAGTTTTCAGAACTGGATTTTACCTTATTCGGCATGGCTCTTCCAGATGTGCTAAGAGACACAAGGTTTCTTAATCTTCAAG
>WAAE01023810.1:0-18908 GCA_013400495.1 Nicator chloris
CCTGAAAACTGAGGGTTTGGCCATGGCTTAGATTATTATTGAGCAATGTTATACATTTAATTAAATGTTTAAATAAATAAAATATTCTTTAATATCCATTAATACAGATAACTGGAAGCAATTGTGTTTATACTAGCCAAGAATTTGGTCTTTTTTTCTGGATCAGTAAATCTATTCTACTTTTAAACATTTCTAGTCTCAAAATCTATAGCTGAGGTGACATACCTAGGCTCTCTTAGAAGTGAATGGAAGGATATGGGCACTTTTGGGGAGTAAATATTATGTCCTGTCTTGGAAATCTCCTTTCAGATAAGATGAGTCATGCCCTTAACTTCTCTGAATCAAAATGACAATAGCTCCATTAAACATTAGGTGTGAAAAATTCTGTAGGCAGTTACCTGTAACTGTCTGCAGCCAATGAAACGTATGTAATTTTCTTATTCATCCCTGACCTGTAAAATGGGGATGATGATGTTAATGTTGTCCTCTTAAATCACACTCCAGTAGGCAGAAAAGATACCAGAAAACTGAGAGCAGCTCAGGAAGGTAACCAGGGCTGAGTGCCTTATATAGACAGAGTGATTCCAGAGACTTTATAGATATCAGAGATTTAAGCACTTGAACAAAAATTCCCCTTTGTCAATGCTATGGTTTTGCAATACTGAAATATCTCTGTTTCTAGACAAATTATTTATATTCTAAATTTTGCTGGAAATCTAAATATTTCAAAGAAACAGACATAAAATTACTTATTGTTCCTGTGGGAGAGAAATATAAATGCTGTAACCAGTTTTACTTCCTACAATAAATTTTCTTTAGGAAAGGACACTTTTTATCTGGGTCTCAGTTGCATTTTTTTTTTTTTAATTCTAACTTGCTTTCAGGTACATGGAATGATATCAACTGTGGCAGTGTTGAGTTATTCATCTGTGAAAGGCTTAACAATACTGTTCGTCCAACTGTTGCTCCCACTTCACCACCACCAAAGGGTGGGTGTATGGAAGACTGGTTCCTCTTTGACAACAAGGTGCAGTATGAAATGTCAATATATTGTATTTTTAAAAGAGTAGAATGAACAAAAATCTTTGAATCAGTTTTTCAATTGTAGCAAGGTTTTTAGTTATCACAAATTATGTTCTGGTCGTGTGTATTTAAAGACCTTAACATTACAAATCCTGAAACAGAAATTACATCCTCTGTTGGGACAACAGCAGTTATGAGGGAGATCTTGAGACATCCAAGAACAAATTTTTATCTTACAACAACTCTACCTGAGGGAAGTTGCCCATCTATCTTTGGCAAGACAAAACACTAGCAAAAATGTGTGTTCTGATTTACTGTGCTGAGCTTATCTGGCTCTTGTATGTTGCCTGGACATGAACTCATCCCTTGCCTACTATGCAATGGCTCTTAAGCCACCAAGGAACCTTTCCTTGAGCAAATTTATCAGGTTTTTTTTTTTTGTATAACCAAGCAACTTGCTGCACTTTATTATGTACAATCACTCTTAGCCTTGTCAAAAGAAAAAATTTCAGGATAAGAGGTTGTATGTAATAAAAATCCGTAGATTTTCATCCATGAAGCTATAAAGGGTATAAAACAACAGTGTACACTACAATACTACTAATTAGAATATACCTAGTAATGAAGATTACTCTCAATAACATTGTATTGTCTAGCTCTGTCTGTCTTCCCTTTGGTTGAGCAAAAATATTTCAGTTTGTTAGAGATCCTTTGATGGAGATCCATTGCCTGTCGTCCTCCTTTTCCTCCTTCCTTTTTCCTTTTCCTTCAGTCCTGAGGAAAAGTCACAAACTCAGTGTCTTCCATTTCATGATGCTCTCTCAAGCTAAAATCTCCCTCTCTTCCTAACCTCCTGGAAGAGGAGCTTCAAAGGCTCTTCTCTTGACTCTTCCCTAAGTGTTTATACACCACTTCCGACCACCTCCCATTTTCCTCACTTTTTCCACAAATTGACTGCTTAACTTTTCAGTTGCATGCTTTAGGTAGCACATTTAGGCTGCTTGACTCTGACAAAGCTGTCTAATGACTTAAACCTCATAAGATCCTATTACAAGAAATGATAAATTCATGGCTTTCTTTACTATGTCAGAACCATTTTCTTTCTGTGATTATCCTGTGAGAACCAAATCTGGTTTGACAAATAGAGCAAGAGAAGATGAGATATTTTGCTCCAGTAACATATCTTATCCTCCTTTGTTTTCTGAGGCCTTCAGCATTTTTCTCATGGTCACATCTCAGAATTGTGCTCAGAAGGTTTAATGCAATTTCTGCTGAGATCAATAGACTGACAGACTCCTTCTTTTAAGTATATGCCAAAATATTGGGCATTATACTTATTTTCTAATACAGGTATTCTCTGTCATTTAAACCTAAAGACAAGCTAGTAAGTACTGTTAAATTAGCTAACCTCCTCTTTTATGTGACATACCCATTTTATTTTGTGTGTTACAAACAGAGGTGTCTTAATCAAAAATCAAAACAACATCTAGATTCAGATTTGTGGCGCTTCTCTTTTTCAGTGTTTTAAAGTCTTTGGCTTTAACGAAAATGATACATTGACATGGCATGCTGCACGAAACAACTGCATTGATCTTGGAGGAAATCTGGTTACTATATCAAAAAAGGAAGAGCAAGGTATAAAGTACCAATGTTTTGCCACTGATGACACACCATGTAATTCCTGGTAAAAAGGTTAAAATAATATGCTAGAGCTTCTGCCATATATGCAGTTATTTATTCCATATTAATACAAATTATGCTGAACGAGAAATTGCACCTTTGGAAAATGCTTGCATAGGTTTTAGTGTCTTTATTAACTATTAAAATCATAGTTTGGAGGTTAATATAGGATGTACTGCTGAAATTTTAATTTTTTTTTTTTTTTTTTTTTTTAAGAAGCTAGCTGATCCTTAAAGTCACTTTGAACTCTGGTCAATCTCTGATTCTACGATTCTATTCCAAAATAGCGCACAAAAGGAGTAATATCCAAACCCAAATCGCTGGGTACCTACTCTGAGCCAAATGCTGTGGGTGTCTGTGAAGGACACATCCTCAGGCAGCAGAAGGCTCCAGTGCTGGAGCCCCAGCTTCCCCCTGTTCCCCTTGTTCTGCTGGACCTCAGCACCTGCTGGTCTTGCTCCTCAGCATATTGTAAATGTTTTAAGAGGCCTCATGTTTCCTAGGGAGATGTGCTGCCTCAGCTCCTGAGGGATGCACATTGACCATCTCCTAACTCACTCCATCAGTGCTAGTAGTTTAAAATTCCTTTCTGTAGCAGAGGAAGGAGATTATTTTAGTGTGAAGTCAGTCAAGGCAGGAGCTAAGGAGCATTTGGCATTCCACAAATTCATACATACGTGGTTGATACATGTTTTTTAAATTATGTTTTTTTGTGTTGTTAAGTCAGGTTAACAATGAATCAACCAAAGAAGAGAAGAAAGTGCACACTCGGTGGACCCATTTCCTACATGCCAAGGCTTAGTGTACTCATGTTAATCTCTGTAATACATTAGAATATTTTCCATGCTTCCTCAGTTGATGGACAACATAGAATAGTGTACAAATAAATTCCTGTTTCATGAAAAATTACCCATCTTTCAATTTGTAAATACTTTTTTCCAATTTTAACTTCAGATGACTGATGTTAAAGTTCTATTAATATATCTTATTTTATTTTTGTCATAAGATTGGCACCTTATTATAAAGAGAAAACTCATCATCCTGGTTCCAGGCACTCTAAATGTGACATTGTCACACTGTCACACTATGGCATTGGGGAAGAGTGCATTCAGTTTCCTTCCTTATACAATTTTTCTTTTTTCCCTTCAGCTTTCCTTATGTCCCTCTTAAAAAGTGCTGCAACTGATGCTTGGATTGGACTGAATGACATAAATCAGGAGCACACATACTTATGGACAGATGGAAGCCCAGTGGACTACACAAATTGGGCAAAAGGTTCCCGAAGTTATTATAGTATGGTAAGCATCAATTTCTGTTTGTCACTTAAACATCACAACTTTGGTGAATGACCAAAGTGTATGTAGCTACTATTGTATTTATGTCTTTTCCTTTATGGAGATTTTTAATTGTCTAATTGTCTTTTAAAAGCAGAGTAGCCCTGTGGGAGATTTATCTACACACATTTTTTCAGCTTCTGTATTTGTCATGGTTCTGTATGAGTTCAGACAGAGGTTTGAAGGAATTATGCAAAACTTAGACAAGTGAGCAATTTCCCTCACTTTACCATGACTCATCAGAATATTCGAATTAACCATAACATAAACTATAGAATTTTGGGATGTGGTGTTATTTAGATTTGATGAAAATACTCAGATAATTGCATGCATTGACAGTTCTTGGCACTGAGCCTGTCAAGATAAATGCATTGAATCAAATACTCAAAACAGGGATTCTGCATCTTCCTTTCTAATTTTTATCTTTCCCTAATCTTCATTTTGAAAAATCCTTTCTCTATGCTTTGAAACTTCTGGCATATCTATACCTTTTTGTGTGTAATTGTAAGACAAAACTTAGTGTTACTCAGTAACTGTGAAATGGCCAATGTAGAATAATTCCCAATAGTATTATCTCTATACTCCCATGCTAGTTCTACCAAGTTTCTTTCTTTACATAAGAGAATTGCTTCACATTCAGTTAAAATGGAAAAAAGTTATTTGAGGTCCAGCTACCATCAAGCTAGAGCTGGGTTTTGGGATCTTCAGGGCTTCCCCATCTCACACAGGCCTCTGCTTTCTGTAGAAGGCTGTGACCATTCCCCTCCAGAAATCACTTCACATACAACTTCTTTCTCTTGCAGACAAGACCTGGGCTACTGCCAGAAGGGGGTTTGGAGGTAGCATGAGGTTATACTGAGGTGAGGTGGGGACAGCTACTGCCTGCTCCTGCAGGAGGCCAGGCCACATTCTCCTCATGCTGTGGGAGGAAAGGAGGAAGTTAAGGGTCCAAGTGCGGCAGAAAGGGTGTGGGAGGTGTCTCCCACAAAAGGTTGTCTCTGACAAACCACCTCTACATTACTGCATTGTGGTGACCACTTTGCTTCCTAGTCCTGAACTGGGGCAGAAGGAGGAATTCATTCTCCAGGCAAGCTTCAGTGCTGAGAAGCAATTCCCCATAACTTCCAGGAAAACAGCAACAGACCTGTGGGCCAGACCTGGCACACACAAATGAACCTGCACACGTGCACACACATACAGGGCCATGCACAGAGCTGTGGACACCCAGATAGTCCCAGACACATCCTCCTGCCTCTGTGCTGAGCTTTGCAACTCCCTCTATCATCCAAGGGCAGACTCTCCTAGGCCTGAGTTGCAAAGGCTTATTGCCTTATAATGTGCTGAACCATGGGTTGTATGAATTTTATGGCCTTCATATTATTCCTCTGTATGTACCTGTATGTGATACATGAGTCTGTGTATCCAGAAGAAGTAGGAATGTTTTCTGCCTATCCACATCTTTTTTTATTGTTAATCTCATTTGTTTTGTAGGATGATTGTGTCTTTTTGATGAAGAACCCTATTGAACAGGCAGGGAAATGGAAAGATGAAGGATGTAAAGCAAGCAAAAGTTACATCTGCCAAAAAAAGTCTGGTGAGTTTTCTTTCACCACTTTCTAGTAGACCTGATTTATTGTGATAATTTCAAACTGGTGCTAAAAGTGACTTTCCTGTAATTCTGCCTTAACCTAACTGAAATTATTGACAGTATCACATGCATTATGGACCATTTCAACAAGATGATCACATATTTTATTTTTTTGGAGAAAATATCTTATATTTTTCTCTTTCAAAGACCAGACCATTAAATAACAGCAACAAAAAAATAGATCTATGTATCATCATGCAGTTTACTACTTTTGGCAATCAAAGATGGCTGAGTGCACTATCTTTACATCTTTAAAACTGGAATTTTTAATGTTGTACTAAAAACACTCCTAATTCTTTATTTTTTAAAACTGTCCAGCTTGATTTCCCTTACATTCTTTCTCAGACAACTTCAACAGCATAAGTTACATCCCTCTGCTTGCTCATGGTGTGTTTATCATAGCCTGTTCCTTGTCAGAAATACAAGAAATGCCAAAATATAAAGGAAAAATGGAAGGAATTGTTCCTTTTAATGCCCTACCTTGGTACAATATGGTTTGGGTAGGTCTGGTGCTTACAAGGTGTATTTTTGTGGATGATACAGATACTTATGCTAAAAGGTCATTCTGAAAAGTGTTAGAAAATTTTGTCACAGTACATGAAAATGTGGGTTTCATCACTGCAGGGATTTTTTGGACATCTTGATTTGTTATTGCAGTTTCTCTTAATTACATGACAATTCCACTAACTAGATCATCTCTCAGTGTTATAAGTCTGAGTCAATATAGAATTTTGGTTGTTCTTTTGTGTGTTACAGACCCCAAACTGCTGCACTCCCAACCCACACTTCCAGAATATGGCTTTAACAATTACGGTGATGACCGCTATGAAGTCATCAACTACAAAATGAGCTGGGAAAAAGCAGAGAAGAACTGCAGGGACCAGTCTGCAGAACTGGCCAGTATCCTGGATCCTTATTCTGAATCTTTCCTGTGGTTACAACTGTTAAAACATGGAGAGCCTGTATGGATTGGCCTTAACAGCAACATGGTGAGTCCACCAAATGCTTGTGACAATCATACTAATACCTTAGCTAAGCTATTTGTCGGATCCAGAGATGTGTGTCAGGAATCAAAATCTTGCAGAGGTTCCTGACTTCCCTCCACTTGAGGGAATTGACACATTTAGATGTTTGTTCATAGTGTAAACAAGGACTGCCACAGCCCACACTTCAAAGGCCACCAGGGATGTAGCTGCAGCCCTGAGTGGCTTCAGTGGTAAAAGTGGTGATGAAGTTCTCACTTCCTCCTGCACGGTCTGCCACATGCTCCTGTGGTGGAGCAGTGCTGTTTCTGAAGGCACACTGTGGAGCACACCACAGAAAAAAAATAGGTTAAAAATAGTTATATCTTTGTGAGTTTAAGTTTTTGTTTCAATTGGCAGCCCAGCAGTACAAGAGTTTATGCTGGGAAATACTGGAAAGAGCAGGGCTCTGGTAATGGGGACTCCTAAGGCTGCTTTGTGGAGCTAAAGCTGGTGCCTTGTGTAAAACTGCCAACAAACTCAGCTAAGAGTGGAAAAGTCTGAAATGGGAAGCATCAGTGCTCAGTGAACACACTGGGAAACTGGGATTAGACAGGAATCTGGAATGAAACATGGCCAAGGGTCTCAAAGCAGACAGGAAAAGAAATGGCACAAAGAACAGGATGGGAGCCTGCCTCCAAAGATCACAGGAGGAAGGATCTATGCTGCACAGGATGGGGTGACAGAAGCCATGGATGTGACTAATGTCAGTCGTCCTCTGCAAACACTGGTGATTGACAAAATACATGCTTAGCTCATCTTTGGTAGCTGGTCCATGCAAGACCCACAAACTTACCACAAGTGCAGTTAACGTGGGTGGCAGGGGTCTGTGATCCAGCCCTAAGGAAAGCCTCATGAGTTTTTCTGTCTCCAGTGAAACCTCAGATTCTTCTCTTTGCTTTCTAAATACCTAGAGAAGCCTATGTTAGAGGAATGCTGACAATAGTTTCTCTGTAATCTGTATTTGATCTGTGTGTATATGTAGACTCATTTAATAAAATCTGAATCTGTATATTCACATTTGTTACCTCAGGGCCCTTTGCCCATTTAGACCATGAGACAAATGGTGTTAATTGAATAAGGTAGGCTGCATGCTACAAAAACATCTGTAGGACCACTGCCCTACCTGCTGTGGAGAATGGGAGTGTGGACCAGTTTCTTACATATTCATGACATAATCTTGTGCAAGAAACCATGATTACCAATTTTTCTTAATTTTTGCATACATTCAAGTGCAATCTTAATGTTCTTCCAATCGAATTCTTGTATGTGACATAATCATAATTGTGATTTGCTTTTAGAGTGGTGGCCAATACTTATGGTCAGATAGAAGGAGGAGCAGGTATCTTAACTGGGGCAGTGGAGAACCAAATAAAAACAAAGCCTGTGTATATTTAGATGTGGATGGTTTTTGGAAGACAGCGTCTTGCAACGAAACATTTTTATCTCTCTGTAAGCAATCCAATGGTAAGTGCTGAATAGGACAAATGTGATTTGGGAGGCTGTAATTTGAGTTAATGCCTTTATTTGAGTTTAATTTTCCACATATGCAAAGGTTGTGATAGACAGTGTATTCCTTGTGATAAACTCTTACTTTCTAAAGGAATAACTCTCAGATCCAGTCCGTCTTGTGTGATTTCCAGACATTTCATTTCACAGGCCAGTCAGCACATGCACATCATAAAGACAGCTGCAATATTTCATGCCACATGCCATAGTGGTTTTTGCATTATTGTTTGTCAAGAACTACAGAATAAATCAACTTTAGCCTAATTATAAATATATTAATTATATACTTTCACATTTAAGAGTATCTTTTGAAATATTGTGAATTAAGAAACCTCTGTCAGTGTAGCAGCCAAATCAATTAATTTGTTTGTTGCTTCTGCTCAAATACTTTAGCACTCAAATATTGCATGCAATTTTCAAATATATTTCAAATTATGTAGAGAAATTCATCATTTCTGCACCATAATTCACAGCAAATTTTATACTGATTTAAGCTCTGTTTTGGCTTTAATCAGGTGATGCAATAGGGTATAAATTCGGCTTTTACATTGATAAGGATGTATGATGTACAAGGGCAGATACAGACAACTTCTCTGACTGACTAGACACAAACCACAGACCTGTGCTGTCAAGATCCCTTATGTATGCTGACTCATTCCTCTTTCTGTTTCACAAGTCTTAGGTTAAAATTGCCATGTTGAAGACAATTGCAGTTAGACTGGTGTAAGGCTCCTTTAGCAGATTGGAGAACCAGCTCCAACCAGAATAGTTTATTACTAGTTTGTCAAGCTTAATTCAACACTTTATAATCAGTTAAGTCTACACCATGTTCCTTTTCCTGAAATAAACATCATATTTGTGGGGCTGATGTGTGGTGCAGGAGTATATATTTCACTCAGATTTTGAAACTCCACTGAAACCTGTTTGTCTTCTTAATAGAGTTAATCCCCAGTGAACCACCACAGCTTCCTGGGAAGTGTCCTGAACCGAAGCGTGGTAGATCTTGGATTCCCTTTCGTGGGCATTGTTACTATGTTCACACCACTTCTGAGGAAAGCTGGCCTGATGCTTCCATGATGTGTATTCAAATGGGTAAGTGTCCTTTTTTTATTAGGATATTTTACAGGTTGTCTGTGTGTTTGGCTTTTCAATCCGGAACCAAATGATAATATGCAATGTGTGTATGTGTGTATCAGTTATAAGTTACACCTAATTTAAATTTATTATCAAGCATTTTTACTATATGGCAGTGCTGATCATGAAGCATGTAATGATTTTTTACTGAGATAATTACTTTAAAATAAAATTTTTTGCTGAAATAATATGTAATATTTAATTGATATTTTAGGTGCTTCTCTGGTTTCCATAGAAGATCCGGCTGAAATGAATTTTCTCTTACTCTACTTGTCTCCACTTGCAAGTGACTTCAGAAAATTTTGGATAGGATTGTTCAAAAATATTGATGGTATTTATTTCACAATGCATACTGAAATGAAAATAGATACTAAATAAACAGAGTGAATACTAACTACTACTAACATACTAAATAATAGTACCGATATGCTAAATATTTAATATATAATCAGTGAAAAATAACTAATAAATATTTAATAGCTTTTCTGCTAAAATATGTAAAACATAAACCACTAGAGGATCTAAGCTTTCTGTATCTTTGTTGCAATCAAAGTATATTTGTCTGTAAAAGGTTTTAGATTAGCAGGGCAGTAGTTGACTAAAATGTTTCCTATCGCCTTTTTAAACTCAAATTGCATGACATTTAAGCACTGTAGTATTTTAAGCAAAATATTGTCTTGTCAAAAAATGCTGAGTTAAATTAAATTAAAATTTAGTTCTAGACAACACAGGGCATTGTATCTCATATGAGCTGCCTACAAAAATTTCAGTGTTTTTTTCCATAAATTTTTGGTGGAACCTTTAATTTCAATCCAAATATATTTAATATGGTTGTTTTTGTTTTTTATTTTTTTAACTGCTGTAATTGCAAGTTTGATGCTGTCTTCTATATCACTGTAATTCTGAATCCAGTTTTTCTTGGAAGACTTTGAGGGTACACCTCCAGAGTGAGTCTAGACTCTCAAGCCTGTCTCTCACCACCAGCGGTGGTGGGCCAGGTTCATCTGTTCTAGCTGAAAATGAGCACTACAAAAGCAGTGACTTGTTCCTGACCTGTCCCTACAGTGCCACAGTGCTCCAGGCTGGGCAAGCAGGGCAGGAGGGAGCTGCAGCTGCAGCAGAGGGACAGAGGAAGGGGCACTGAGGCAGCTGGATGTACCAGGATATGCTGCCACAAAAGCACACGCTGAGGGAGAGAAGATGGCTGTTATTCCTACTTGATGGGAGGTGCTTGACAGTCAGCAGGAGATGAGATGATTAAAGAGAGAGCTAATTCCATTTGCAATGATAATTGATTAACCCAGCTCTAATACAGTAGTTATTAGCTGATTTTGAATACACACATGAAGAATATCTGAGTATTCTGTATGCTTGTACTGCTGATACTGGCTTGAAAAGGTGCTCTGCTTTTCTTAAGGCTCCCAGGCACAGTCCTGAGGGCAGGCTTCAGCTGAAAGGTCCCTTGGTAGCTGGACAGGTCTTCCTTACATCAGTGACAGCTGTGAAGGCTAAGGAGGTTAACTTTGTGAGCATTTGCATCTGGTACACTCCCACCTGAAAAGCTCTGGCTCTCAAAAGAGAAATAAGTGCTTTAGAGTTAGAGATAGGTGTTCTGTGATACCAATTGATGCAACTAAAAAATCCCAGATCTGATCTGTCATTGTGACCGATAGACTAGAAGTTATTCTCCACTTCATTCACTCACTAGGTAATACATTTGGTTTTAGGAGAATGGATATGGATGGACAGAAGTGCGGTAGAATATGTCAACTGGGAGAAAGGAGAGCCTACAGCACTTTTTGATGAACACTGTGTTGACATGGATGTCTCAAGTGGAACTTGGAGGACCTATTACTGCTCTGTTGACCAGAATTTTATTTGCAAAATCCCCAAAAGTAAGTTCTGAATTTCTGTGCATTAGATTATTTTAAAACTAGTGGTTAATACGCATCAGGCCAAACCTTTTATGCACTGAGTACAGAAGAGTCCAGGATGCTGATGCATATGCATCTGAATCAAAGCCAAGAGTAATTTCTGTTAAAAATGGTGAGAAATAATGTTGGAGAATAATCTGAGTCACTGTTCCCTCAGTTTAAAAGCACTGATTTCTGGGCATTTACTGGACCCTGGGGTAGGGAAGAACATATCTTCTGTTGAGAGTGCAGAGAACATTGATGGATATTATGGTTAGAGTGCAAGGAGCAGTAGATGATGAACAGATGATAGAACTAGAGAGTGCTGAGAAGAAAGGCAGATACTCTCCCAAGAGGTAAGCTGAGAAGAAGCAGTACAAGGTCACTGAGCTCCTGCAGAGAGAAGGGAGGTGCTGCTGATGGGGACAGTACCACCATGGTGAAGTGTGCTGGGATCTGCTGGATGAGCAAGAGGGAAGCATCAAGGGAGGGTGGGCAGTGGGGTCCAATTCATTTCTCTGCTGACAGAGTCAGGGTGAGACATCCCAGGAACACCAAACAGCATGGAATGCTTCATTTGTAATGGTTACTTATGGCCCTGTGGTGTTTTGGATGACAACTGATGTGAAATCTGAGTACCACAGGCTGGGGCAAGTCTTGATGGTGTGCACAGCAGTGCTGCATAAAACATGAAGGATGTAAATCTGCACACAAGCAGCTGTCAGGGGTCGCTGTATGTGCACAGACCCAGCTGTGTTTGCACACATCAGCTGGGAGACAGTTTGAAATAAGTCACATTTGCCACTGGCAAACAGATCCACCACACAAATGTAACTGATGTAGTGGAGAACCAATTCTGCCTGTGGACCTTCACATGTTGGCAAGTTGGAAATGGAGTCATCTGTGAACTTTTTAGGGCCCACCAAGTTGGTTCTGAAAGCAATTACCTGAATCATGCTCCCCAAAAAACGGAGGGAGAAAAGGAATCTGCCAAAAAAATACAACTCTGCTTTTCATTTCTACAAGTGTAAAAACTGGAATTCCTTAGTGTGAAGTGTTAAGCTTTACACTGTGGAAGCAATGAATAGTGAAAAAAGTGTTGGAAGCAATGAATAGTGAGATGACAGTTAATCTTGGCGTTTTCTTCTTTTACAAGTGTTTTCAGCAAGCGTATTTCATGGATTTGGCATCATTTGTAAAAACATATTTTCATATATTTTTCATGTGCACATCCTTTGTTCAGCTCTAGGGCCCCTAGCACAAGAAAAACACAACTGGGTTATTTTTAACCATTTGAAATAACCTGCTTTTAAAATAGACTACTTAACTTGGTTCAGAGAAGAATTTTGAAGATAGTCTGAGGGCTGGAGCACCTCCCATATGTGCACAGGCTGGAAGAACTGGGATTGTTTAGTCTGGAGTACAGAAGAGTCCAGGGAGACCTTAGAACACTTTCCAGTTCCTAATGGGGGCCCACAAGAGAGCTGGAGAGGGAATTGTTCCAAGGGCATTTAGTGACAAGATAAGGGGCTTTAAAATAAAAATGGGTAGGTTTAGATTATATGTTAGGAGGAAATTTTTTACTGTGAAGATGGTGAGCCACTAGAACAGGTTGTCCAGAGAAGTTGTGTATACCCAGCCCTGAAAATGTTTAGGGCCAGGTTGGATAGGGGCTTGTGAGAAACTTGGTTTCTGGAAGGTGTCCCTGTCCAGGGCAGGGAGGTTGGAACTAGATGATCTTTAAAGCTTTTTCCAACTCAAACCATTCTATGATTCTATGATTATTTAAAATTTGTTATGAACACAAAATAAAAAATATGTATGCAGTATTTATTTCATTGAACTGCTGCTTTCAAATTGTATAATATACATATTTTTAAATTTTGAAGTTGCTGTGGTTGAGCCAACCCATGATTCACCTGTCAACAATGGTAAGTTGGTTTCTTTTAAGCCAAATAAACAGAAATTTCAATAGGTTTATAGGCATTCATTATTTACAAGTAGAGTTTCCTCCAGAAATTGTCATTTAAATACCCATTTAACTGTCATGATTATTTATTTTAAATCTGTTCCAAATGAGAATACTTCTCTCAAACTGGATGTCTTCTTTTTTTTCCTTACAAGTTGTATATGTAGTACAATATAATGCTCCTTAGAACAGATTAAGCCACATTTAGCATTATTTACCTAGAACATGCATCAATTTTAACTGTTATTATGATTTTTAAATACTTTTGTTTTAACTCAGTTCCTTACTTAGGGAGATATTTGTTGTTTGCAACAGCAGCCTCGTGGCATTTGTAGCAATTGTTCTGTTTTGTCTTCCACAGCATCAATAAACAAAGCTGCTGGTTCATCTTCGGGTGGTTTAGGTGGGATGATTTTTATGCTGATCTTCCTTCTGCTAGCTGGCACTGGCCTCACATTGTATTGTTTCTATAAAAGAAGACGTGATCGACAAATGTTTACAGCCGGGTTTGACAATGCCATTTACCGTGGTGATCTCGGAACTCATGAATCAAATTGTCTTGTGACCAATATTGAAGAAAATGAGCAGGCAACAATTTAATAGGCTGGGTGATCTTGGGCCTGATTTTGAAAAGAATTAAAGGGTTGGCATATGAGAATTCTTAAGGAAAGCAATTTTCTCCTATGGAAATTCTACTTAATTTTGCATGGGGTGCTTCTTGCTTTCCCTACTAGCAGGAACAAGCAAAAGATGCAGACATCTGCTCACAAACTTTAGTACCTGGGAGGGTTGTTGAGCTCTCATATGGACCTGGAGCTATGTTGTGTCAGCCAACACTCAGGCAGCTCCAGTCTCTGCGCACATCCAGCATCATCTTTAGGCACAAGAACCGTGTTCACCGTATTCAGTTGTGAGAATATGGACCTTAGCATGTTCCAAGAAGTATATCCAGACCTGTAGGTATCCTGAAAGTGTCCTGCTGATCTCCAGCACAGACTGGCAGAATTGCTCAGGTTGGACAGGATGTTCAAGCCCACCTGGTGCAGTTCTCTGCTTGAAGCAAGGCCAGGTCCCAGCATCAGTCAGGCAACCTGCTCCAGTGCTGTGGGTCCACGCCTTCTTTTTGCTACTGAGGTACCACAGAAACTCTTTGTGTTGGCCATAATTTCAGAATTAACATAATTTGCTCCTCTTTTTATGACTGATGGAAAGCAAAGTGTAAATTGTACTTCTTCTGCTATAGTTCTGTAACATATACATTGAAAGATCAACTATGATGAGAGGTGGGAATGTATTGTGAATAGTACTGGTTTATCATTTAAATAGTCAAATAGGGATCTCAAAGGATGCTGCAAAAGGGTGGAAATGAAAGGGGAATTATACTTAAGTCACAGCTGAACATGTACATAAAATGTAGTCTTGATATCTCTAATGCCAGTGTAGATTTCTTAAATTTTTAGGCCATTTTTTCAAACCCTTTTTTTACCTCTAGAAAGTCTTTTCTAATTTCTAACCAAATTCTCCCTGTCTGAGTCAGTTCTAAACCTTTGAGTCTCATTCTAGGCTTCCATCATGATGGAGCTGATGGCATTGCATTGGTCTACTGGTATGTTCTCAGTCTTCATAAACCCTAAAATAGGCTCATGTACAGGTGTTTTTCATCTTCACTTTCTGAGTGTCTTTTATGCCAAATGCAAACAACCAAATGGCTCAAAGCTCTTACTGCAGTGGATGTCCTTATTTAATTTGATACTTTTTGATATTTTAGTCTTTTGACAGGTTTTGTGTTTAAGTTAAAATATTTTTGTGTGTATGAAATACATGTAAATAAGTTTTTATTCTGCATTGGTTCACTAAATGGGAATTAAAAGACTGATTCTAAGTAAACTGTGTGTCTCTTTTTATACACAACAATTTATCATAACAGTAAAAAAGAGGAAGGAGGGCTGGGACTCTTAATCTTTTATACACAAATGAGCATCCACTTTTCCTAGTCTAGCAAAATCTTAAATGGTCTTTACCAACCTATGAAATTGTGTCTCATTGCTTCTTTATCCATAATGTTTGAAGGTCTACCCTAATAATTGTCTAATGAAAGTGTTTTAATTTAAGACTACTTTTGTGCTGTTTTACTCCATTGGTTTCTGAGACATTTTATATCTTGATAGCTCTTTCATATCTCCTCTCGATATTTGCTGATAGTAACACTAGCTCTTCCTTTTGCATTTCACTGGCTGTGTCTTACAGATCTCTCATCCCTTCTGCTGTTCCCTCCTAGACCCTGTGCTGTGGTATGTAGGTCCTTCTGACAGTGCAGTGCCCCAGTAAATAAGGTATTTTAGCTGAGATCCTCACAGCAAAAAGCAGATTAAAAAGATTTAATCCGCTCTTATAACACCTTCCATAAAGGACCCTTCTGTCTGGCTTGTCTGAATTGGTTCCACAGGATGAATAATTTTGGAGAAAGAAGTGGCTACCAGAAAACAGTAGGCCAAACCCAGGAAATATGCCTAATGAGAAGTTAATTAGTGAAAGTTAATTATCAGCAGTGGCTGATGCCTGGTGGTGGAGAGTAAGAACTTTTGAGGAACTTTCCAGACATCATCTGAGAATTCCCTGGAGTGCCAGTATGGCACTTTGAAACTGGGTGTACAGCTGGGATCAGTTTCAGAATATTGCTCCAACCAATATTGGTGATTGCCTGTGAGTGAACTCTGTGAGTGAAGAAGTGAATGTGCTCTGTGAATATTTATTTGCTTGTTATTATAAGAGCTTCATTCTATTCATAATAGCATCTTGATAGAGAAAAACCCAAACAAACAGAAATTGTTTTAAGAAACACCGTTTATGACCTGCGTTTCTTCCCTATCAGTGAAACAGGAATTTACAAGAAAGTTTAGTTTTCCATACATCCTAATATGATGGATTTTCTTCTCAAACTTAATGGTTACTTGTAAGTTTTTATTCCAAAGTAGTCTCCTGCAGCTAGATTTCTGAATGAAAGTTGCTGTTGTCACTATTTCATACCAAATCCTAGCCAATAGACCAGCTCCAAAAATGCTCATCAGAAAAGACAGGTCAGTAGCTAGTTTAAAGACTACTTGTGTGGAAGTAGGAAAGAGATACTCATCAAATGCTTGGACACAGAATTTAGTGGTAAAAGCAATCTTTCTACCAGGCCTAGGAATCTTGCACTGTTGTGAACAGAAATGTGGGACTCAATTTGTCAGTTTGTCCTTCTTCCACATAGATTCTGGATTTGGTCTAACATGCAACAAAATAGCATTTGTAAAAGGCCTCTCCACCTAGAAAAGATGTTGACACCTACTTTTTCAGTGGCTTGCCCTTGCTTGCTCTATATTAAGGTGGTATTTTAGAGAGAATGTCCTGCCTTTTCTCAGTATTTTCATTATATCCCTAGCCTATAGCATGGATGAAAAAGTAATTGATTCTCTACTTGAACTTATTATAATGTAAGTAATAACTGCCTTTAAGGAAAGAAAAGCTGTGGGAAAATTCATCATGGTAACTTTCTCTAAGGTCAGACAGTGACAGAGCCATAGCAGACAGATATGCATGGAAGAATGGAACACCCTCCTCCTCCAAAAGAATATCAGTGTACAGGGAAAACTTGCTAATATCAGTATCAGTACCTATTAGATTCAGGCCCCTGGCTAAACACAAGTCTAAAAAGAAACTGTTGAACTACAAGTCTTTACTTTCGTCGTTTAATTTTCTGAAACTAGGGGACTAAAAAAGGAAGTGAAGAGTAATTTGGAGCAAAACGCAAGGAAGTTCTATAAATGTGAAGAGAATAGATAGATAGTTGTGAAATGAGCTAGTGCCTTCAGGCCAGCTTCCAATGGGCAAGAGCCAGACTTTCCGGGGTCAATGGGAAAGGTGTAAACTGCTCCATAAGCATAACGTTGTCCTGATGTCAGTGTATCCGGACAGAGGAAGAGTTTGGGTTCCTTTTGTCTCTTCTCAGCTGTGTCCTTATCTGACATATCCAGCTTTCTGGGCACAAAGTTTTGCTGTGCACAACTATTCACTCTCTGCTATATAACCTTTTTAAAGATTTGGTTAGTGTTTTAAGGATGTGGTTAGTGGTTCTGGTTCCTCTGAGGACATATTTCCTCTCATTTCTGGAGAATGTGTACAGTGCACCCATTATACTGGCTTTTTACCCAGATTATTGATCTAGACATCTAGATGAAATCCATCTCACCTACTTTTAGAACTGACTGACATAATTTTGCTTTACAGTTGATAATCAAATATATATATGGAGGACTTGCAGTTGTTTTGTTGCCCACCAGAAGAGGCAAATGATGATACAGAGGTGCTAGACACAGGAGGGAATAATATTCAGTACTTGGAGGAATAAGGGTTTGTGCAGTGAGAAACAATGACTGAGGTTAATAAGAGGATGTCAAACAAAAATACAATGCAAAGTGTCCAAACAAAGGAGATTGAAAGGAAAGGTTGAAGTAGAACTGAAGGAGTTTGAATTAAGCCAGAAGCACTGACCATTCCTAGAAGAGACAGGTGAGGCTGAGCATGGCAAAGCAGAGGTCTGGGAAATGCAGATGCTGCAGGGAGAAGTGCTGGAGGATAGGACCTACACAGGACCTTCCAGGTTGTGGGGAAGAAATAGAGGGTTGAATATACCTTGCATATGAGAATCGAGAAAAAAGCTGATGTACCTAAAGTGAACTGTTTCCTCAGGAACACTGTTCAGACCAGAAAAGAGAGTGTGAGTGTGGATGGGGAAGGGCTGGAGCATGTAAGGTATTTGCATGTTCCTTTCTATTTGCCTGAGTATTCTTGTGTTCTTTGGAAAGGCCACAGCTGGGGATTAGGGATGAAGGGAGGCTGCCTCTCCACCTTGTCCTGGCTCGTGATGTCTTTCACAGGGCAGAGCCATCTAGAAAGATGAAGAGATGATTTCTTCCCTGAGACTGGTGAGTGTGCAAAGGGTGGGGCTGATGCTTCAGAGCATCGTGCTAGAGTGAAGAGGATGGGAGGGAACCTGGGGTTTTCCTAAGAGGAACAGAAAGTGGACCTGTGGGGAAGCCTCTGGGGCAATGGAAAGGAAGAGGTTTTTGCTAGAGTGCTACAGAGGAACTGCGTGGGTTGTTTTGCAACCCAAGAAGCCACTGAGAGAAGGCTTACAGCAAGCACTTTCTCTCTGCACAGATACTGTGAAAAGCAGAGACATTTGTTTTTAAACAAGTTGTTAGAGAACAAACACCCCCTGGTGTTCGTTCCCTCCAGAACATGTTCCATTTGAAGAAAAGATGCTGATATTTCAACCTGCTGGATCTGTCCCCCTTGGGGTTAACCCTCAGTGGGTGTTGGAAAAGGCAAAAGAAAAGGTATATTGGCCTGTAATTAGTGAGGGTAGTCAGGGGGGTGAATAATCTGTCAAAGGGCAAATGGAATAGTAAAAATGAGGCTTGATTACACATCTCCCATCTGCCCAAGGATTTCTCCTTCACCCCATGTTTCAAGAATATATATATATATATATATATATATATATATATTTAATTCTGGGCAGTGGGAACAGTAGCCTCTTCTCCTAGTAATAGTACTTTTCATTTCAGAGCTACCACGCGAGATGGTCGTGCTTGTCAGGCTGCTTTTGAAAGTAAGCTTCTGTCAAAGGCACCT
>WAAE01023810.1:20198-46728 GCA_013400495.1 Nicator chloris
TATATATATATATATATATATTTAATTCTGGGCAGTGGGAACAGTAGCCTCTTCTCCTAGTAATAGTACTTTTCATTTCAGAGCTACCACGCGAGATGGTCGTGCTTGTCAGGCTGCTTTTGAAAGTAAGCTTCTGTCAAAGGCACCTTTTGCTGTGTACATTGGTTAATGATACACTTAAAAGTGCACAAAATTTAGTGTCTATTCAGCGTCAAATCCGTTTGCAACAAAATTTTAACAGGAAGTGGGAAGTTAGAAATATACAATCTCTGTATGTTGCAAAGATAACAAAAATCTGGAAAAGAAGAGGCCATTTATCTCCTTGACTGTTTATTTGCCAAAGCAGGTTCATTTAGTGCACGTAACAGTGAAACTGTCCACTCTTCATTGCATTACAAATTAAAAGGAATTGATTATGCCACAAAGAAATGGCTACATTATAATTACTTCACTGAATATGTGAAATTCATTGATATAGATACTTAGCATAGTGGCACAAATCGGGAAGGGATTTTTAAAAAATGAGGAAGCACGATAAAAAGGAAGGAAATCCTTAAATTTTGCTTGAAAGCTGTTTGCATTCACCTAAAGAATCACAAGAGGAAACCACAGTCTATGAATTTTCTTCCTTTAACAATTTTCCATTTCTTCTTGTGCGCTCTTATAATTTGACTAAAACTGCACTGGCTACTATAATAATTTCAATTCTGGAAGTTTAGTATTTTCTTATAACTCCAAATATTCATAAAGTTTTTTCCCTCCATTATTCATGTGGTTGATAGTTCAGACAACTAAAGTGTCATTCAGAGTGAATTTTGTAAATGGTTTCTGCCTGTTCCCACATTTAGTGTGTTCAACATGACTTTCTACTCTTGTCCGCATGCCAACACAGCTTGACTCATAGTTTTTAACTGATAACTTTTAAAAGAAGCATATCTGAAGAACAATACACTTCCTTTTTGTAAATGGCCTAGTGGTATACAATTATGATTTAGTTCAGAGGACTAAAATGTAGATTCACTCCTTTTCATGAAGAGCAATGGTAGCTCTGTGTATTTTTTACTATTACTTTCATTAAAAGACATTTTCTTTGATCAGACTTTCCTTACTTCGGAATCTTCAATTTTGCATTTAACTTCTCAAACCAGTTACTGTATATTCTTTATGAAGTTCATTCTGTATTTCAGTCTTTGGATGCTTCCTGCTGCCACTCTGTGCCCACTATTTGGACTTCACCAAGAAGTGTACATGTCCAGAAACTACAGAACTGGATGTCTTCTAAACAGTGGTGAAAATAGTCCACATACATTTTCACATGTAAAAATGCCTGAAATTAAAAGCCACATTCATGCTGGTGTGACTATTATAGTTACTGATAAAGAGTAAAAATGAAAGATATTGAAGAACCAGCCCATTTTGTGAATTAGTCTGTAGACAACATGAGCTAAAGGTCCTGTATCACTAGTAGTGCTTTAGGAAAAGTCCTGCAATTGCTGAAATAGGGACAGAGAGAGTGGTGAAAGAAAGAAATGCCTTACTCTATGCTTTGAAATATTGTCATGATTTTTACTGTGTTTAGGGAAAGCTGTCTCTCTGCTCTTCATTAGTGAGTGAGTGATTTTGCTGTAGCTCTGAGATGCCCACGAGATCAGTCACGGACATTCCCAGCCTCTTCAGAGGTAGAGCAGGTGCAAGGACAGCACACGAGGATCTCTGGCACCTTTCTTGCTCTTTGAAGCAGGTCAGCCTGGGCACAAGGCTTTGCTTGCAGACAGGAGTGAGGTGAGCCCAGGCCAGCTCGGGTCAATGGCTCTGGCATGTGTATCCCAAGCAGCGTCCCTGACATTCTGCTGCACTTCAGAGATGCAGCATCTTTTATTTACCACTGAGTGGAGTCCTTAACAAGACTACAGATGTGCAAGTCTGGATTCCCCAACTGCTGAGAGAGATTTTGCACAGAGCAACTTGGCAGTGAAGTTGTGCCAGATTGCTCAGGGCATGGGTGAGTGCTAGGCTTGTCATGAGGGTACCACAAATAGAGGATTATCTTTTGGCACCATCGTCAAATACAGTTTCTACCAAATATTTAATATAGATTTTTGTTCTGTTTGTTTGACAACAGAGAGAGATGCTTATAAAAAAATATTAATTTCAAAATGTGTGTATCTTTACTCATTATAGTTCACTAGCCCTTTTTTTGGGCAATGTCTTAGATACTCACCCTGAGTCCCTTCCTGTGGCTGCGTTTACTACATTAACCCACTTGGAAAGCTGGGTTGATGCTCTCATATATTCAAATCCCATGGTCAAGTAGATGAGTGTTTCCAGCAGGTTGTAAAAGTTGCGTTCCAAATCAAGGTCCAAACCAAATGTGAGCTTTCAAGAAATTGGGGTCCCAATACTTCAAGAAATTAATTATATTGCAAGTGTGAAATAAAACCACAACAATCAAACATTCCAAATAAATCAATTGTGAAAAGAATGTAAGGAAATAGGAGCTAAAAGAAGCTATTTTCCTCATCCTCATATTTCTCAGTGGCTGTTTGTTTTTCTGCAGTCATTCACATTGTCTCCCAGTATCAGATTCCCTTCCAAGACTTCTATCTGCCTCTCAGTACTCTGCTTCTTGTTAGTACCTCAACCCCTGCAATTGCCCGTTTTCCTCAATCTCTTCCTGATGAGACTGATGTGCAGGGTCCCTCTATGAGTGCCTACTCCTTACTGGTCTCTGCAAAGCAAATTGCCGTGGAGGAGCACACATGGATCCAGTCTCTTTCTTCATATCACTCCTGTCTGTGTGAATAGACAGAGGAAGCAGAGGAGAGAAAAGCACAGAAGATGCTTCACCTGGTGTGTGCAGAAAAGGTGGTGATGATGCCTCCCATGGGAACATCCTTCCTCAGAGATACTCGAAATGTGAAGCTCAGCAAGGCAAGAGAATTGCAAAAACAGCAATTATAATTCCTAACAAGCAGCATTGTGCCAATCTGTTGTCATGCTGTAACGATCAAGTTCTTGCACTTTACTTCATATTCTTATAAAAACAAACATTATATAAATCTTCAGTACACAGACACAGTGTGTTATCTTACTGGAATGTGTCACTTCCATGTCACAGGAACTGTACTGTAAAACAATATATCACTTCAACTTTTTAAGCTTCAAAATATTTTATTTTCAGTTTAGGAGGGATTTTGAAGAACATGAATAAGCATGTTCTCTCTGGTTCTGAATGGCACTGAAAGAGAAGTGCGAATGCAATTTTTTTTCAAATGCTAAAGTAAATAGTAGAAGACATGGTATAATTTAAAGCTTAAATGTCTTAGAATTTTGTATATCCTGTGAATAGGAAGCTATAATCACATACACAATTGAGATAGGGAACTGAAACGTTCCAAAACCAGTGTCAGCTAAAACTGAAAAAGTTTCCAACACAACCATGTTTTCACCTCTCTCCTGGGCAGCCTTGTCAAAGCTTCTGTACTAATAGTGTTGGAGTGCTTTGCTGTGTTGCTGGCTCCTCAGGACAGCTGGGCTAGAGTGGCCCAGTAATAATCTCTTGGTTGCTCCAGAACAGGCTGGCAATGCCTGTGTTCAACCTGCTTCATGGGAATGGTCCCTGGAATGCTGGACATGCCAAACTGGAGCTAGAAATCCCTCTGGGGAAGTGTTCACCGCCATGGGTAAAGGACACATGTCTACATTCATTTACGGCCCTGCAATATTGCCTTTTCCTGAGTACTATTTAATTTAAATTAATTAAGGACACCTAGTTACCAGATGGGCTTAAAGCATGAAATGAAGCTTAAATAATTTATTAAGTACACTTTCCCATTATTTGAACTGTTAACATACAGAATGGCACCAAATCTTTCCATAAAACCCTTGTCAGTACACCTACCAACTCAACATAAGCTACTAATTACTGTTCTTTTTTTAGGACTGTGATTCTTTATTATCTAGTCATCATCTCATGATTAGCAAATAGTACTGCTTTTTCTATTACTCTTTCAGGAATTCAAGTTCATCTGCCTGTCTTGTAATTCCTTGGTATTTTGATACATTCAAACCTTGCCTAGCTTCCCCCAGTGTTTACTGAGAATTGCAAATTTTTCCAAGTATTACAGCTTGTCTCTAAGAGTTAATCAAATTCATCTGCTTAAAAATATATACAAAAATTATAGGGTTGTCTTGCAGCCCAAACATCCCATTAGGATTTCATCCTTAATCTCTCCTGTTGTTTTATGCAGAGTTGGGCACAATTTGTATAAACTAAACAATGCTCCTGGGATAGGAAATGTTCTTGCAAATATTTCCTTGTCTTCCATTGCTTACATGCCTCCTAATGAAGTGTCTGACAAAATACTTCATATGGAAATAAAGAGCAGGCTTTAAACAGTGCATGCTATGTTTTGATAGGAAGCATTGAGCTCATGAGTGCAGCAATGTTGCTTCATGTATATGAGAAGAAAAATGTATTCTGCATTGAAGCTTTCCAGAGCAGGCTTAAGTGTGATAGACTATGATCCTGCCAAGTGTGAGATTATTTAAAATGTGGGCAAGAGCCCCAACTAATTTTAAATGCACGTTGGCCTCATAATATGGAAAATCAGCTAAATTAAGAGTACTCTGTACATGCAGTGATCTGAACAGCATCCAAAAAAAATCTACTTTGATGGATGATGTGCCTACTTAGATGAATATTTAGAGAAAAATGGTGACTGACAAAATCATGACATTGGCTGCAGAGAATGTGGCCTTGGATAGTCCTTTGGTTAGGAGCTGGCTCTGACTTGAGTTTGAAACTTTGACCAAGGCTCACCAGTATTTAGAGGCAATTCAGATCATCCTAGCAGTTTTTAGAGCAGTGTACTGTGACACAAGGTCTTGTATCTGAAGAACAACAAAAGGAAGTAAAAAAGAAGAAAATGCACTGCAGTGATATTACAATACTCAGACTGGAAGAGCTGTGAGAGATTTAGAGGCCCTTTATAACAAAGAAATCTGGAAAGTAGTTCAGATTAAAGCCAGCCCTTACAGCTATTTACAGAACTCCTTTTGCTGTTTTATTTGAACAAGTGTGTGCAACTTACCAGAAAAAAAAAAAAAGAATCTAAGACCTACAGATCTTTTTATAGTTTTGCAGTTAAGAGATTCCTTTGGTAACAGTCCATGTGAATGTCTGCTGTCTCTATCTCCTTCTGTGCTGTTAATTATGAAATTTCCTTCCTCTTTCAGAAAATATGTTTGATACAATTGTATCTGGAAGGTTTGTGAGGAGGGGAAGAACTCCAGTGTCTTCTTTGCCAGTGGATGCAAAGAACTTCAGTCACTCCCCCCCACAGAGACTGACAGATAGGTCAGGCCATAAGTCCATATTGGGCATAAGGACATTTTTCAGATATGGCATTTTTCACGTGCCTTTGTTGCCCATATTTAAAATCATGTTCTGGACCTCACCAATCCACAAGCAGAGGGGGAAGAAAGTGAAGTACATTTTTCTGCCAACTTTCCTGCTTCAGCATGTTTCTCTAAGGTATTCAAGTCAAATTTAGCATTTAAATTTGGTAGGGAACTTTACAAAAAGAAAAGGATTTAAAATCTTAAAAAAATATCACAGAATCATAGAATACCTTCAGCTGGAAAGGACTCACAAGGATCATCCAGGACAATTCCCTGTTCGTCCCAGGATACCCTAACTCTAAACCATATGACTAAAAGCATTGTTCAGATGCTCCTTGAAGTGCCCATGGGAAAGTGGTATACACCTTTTTTTATAAGAAAAGAAACAGTGATAAAGCAAAGGAAGAAAACAAAGACTAATCATAGAGATTATTTAAAGAACATGGATTTTTTCCAGTTATTTTTAAAACTATATACTGGTATCCAGGAAGCATGACTAGACTAATTATTCTTTTCTTCCACTATCCATTATTTAAACAATAGTCCAAAAATGCATGTTGATTATTTCCAGTGATTGCTGAGGCTCAGTTAACAAGAAGCAGTTAAAGGGTAGTACAAAAGGTTGATGACTGTCTGAATATAAGCCCATAAGGCAAAGCTGATTTAATTCCAGCACACATGCTTTCCTTGCTGTTCTTTCTCAAGTTAACATTATTAGCACTTGTACCACAAAAGGTTCCTGGTCAAGTTAAGAACAGGGAGACATCACCCACCAGTTACTGTCACAGGCAAACATAGATTCTGCTTGGGGATATTTGTTTAGTCTATTACTAATCAAATTAGAGTAGGATGGTAAAAAAAAAAATTCTGCTTAATTACTACATGCTTTGTGGTTGCTTTCACTACGTATGTACAGAAGTCAAGCAAATTAATGCAATAGTCACAGTACTTTCACTCTTACGGTTTATTTCCCTAAATTAGTTCTTATTTTGATCTGTGTGGATTTCGTTTGTCTGACCTTGTCAGAACAACTTTAAACTGTTGCCTTTATAAGCCTGAATGAGAAGGATTATGAAGGATTATGGCAAAGAGTACCCATTCCCCTTGCTAGAACTTGATCAGAAAAACAGCAGGCTCATAAAAATATTCAATGAGATTTGGCAAAGCAAGACCCAGTAATGCCACAACCCATGAGAGCAATGACCTTGCAATGAGCCCCCATGGCTGGGGCTGGTCTGCAGGTGCAGGGGTGCAGGACTGCAGGAGTGCAGGAGTGCAGGACTGCAGGACTGCAGGACTGCAGGAGTGCCTTGGCTGCTCTCAGCTGCTGCATGGGGCACACTAACCCTGCCCATAGCTGCTTTTTCATCAGAGCAGATCTTTGCTTGGAAGGATCCCAAAACACTGTATGGGTCTTTTTATGTCACTGCAGCAGTCTGTGAGCACCTAACACCAGTAACTGGACAACTATCACCTGCAAAGCCACCATGGCATGTTACTTCCCTCTTCCTATCCGTTCAGGCCCATCAGACAGCTGGGTATAAGGTGCTGTTGAGATTGTGCTTTTCCTCTTAATCTTAGAGATAGTAGAAGTTTAATGAACTTGGTGGGATTCCAGGGAATCCTTAGCAGGTCAACCTTTATGCTATCACTACTTTCTATGAGAGACTAGTGTTTGGGGTGTTGGGATGTTGGCAGAACAACTGAATTTGAAGTAACAGAGAATTGTCTAAATTCATGCTGGGAAGTACAACTTTGTTGTTAGCCCAGTTTCTGACTTTTCAGATTGGGACTGGCCAACCTGCACTTCATGGCTGGATGCAGCTCGGGCTGCAGTTTACCTGTGAGCAGTGGCTAGGGGCAGGTGCCTGACATTGCCAGATTTCACAAGTTCAAAGGAACAACAGGGCAGTGCCACCTCCTGCCTGGTGCTCCCTAAGGTATGTGTCAGGTGCAAGGGACATCGTGAGGTTGGCTGTTCTAACTTTGCTCTTCCTTGGAGCCTGTCCTCCAGGATTTCAGCAGCCTTGAGCTGGTACCCCTTTGTGGGAATCAGCAGATAATTCACAGCACTGGCTGTAGGAGGAGAGGTGCAAGCACATCAGGTGTGTTTGGGGCATCAAGGATGCAGTGCAATTCTTCAGATTTTTAGCCCTAAGACCTGCCTGAAACTAGGCTGAAGGGAAACCAAAATTTGCTTTACCACCAGGCTGCAGCTGGCTCTGGGATGGTTTGAGGTGCAGAGGGGGCTGAAGAAAATGGATCCTTTCCTTTTTATTTCTTTGTTACAATATGTCCAACTGAGAAGAAAATGGAATTCATCTTGGCCTCATGTTGTACAGGCTCCAAGATAAAAGAAGGTTGTTAAAATCCCTGACAATATAAATGACAATGTATCTTTTATATAAACAGGTCACATGATGTAAGAAAATATTGTCAGTGTAAGACAGACCACTTAAGGCCAAAGAAAACTTGCTCTTTCTAGGCAAAATCTTTAGCAGAAGATTAAAAAAAATGCTTTTAGAAATAGTGTATTTTCCAAAAGAGGCAGTTGACTTTATCTTTGTTGGTAGTACATTTTGTCATCATCTGAAAAAGAAAATTCAGTTAATTTTTCCCTAATTTCTGTACCTAGCATTTCCTTGTAATTTCTTATTTCACTGTTAATTTCTTCCTTTTATTTTAATCCCACATATTTTCTCAGAAAGTTAACCCCATTTCATGCATTGTCTTTCTGCTGAGCAGACAAGCAGGATCAAATCCTGTATTTGTCATCTTGGGTTAAAAACAGGAGAGGATGACAAATTTTCTTGATATCATACTTTTGCTACAAATGCCAATCAATATGTTACTACACTTCAAATCATAGTTTTACATCACAGACTGTTTTTTTCCATTTTGAGGTTTTTCTAAACAAAACAAAACAAAACAAAATAAAATATTTCCATTTTAAAATCTGCTGTGATAAAATCAGGCCTTTACACAGTTATAGGGACAGTCTACAGTGGTCAGGAATGGAGTATTGAGAGAGCTGTTTTTCTCAAGTTTCCATCATTAAGTTTGGAAACCAAAGTGCTGAGTGTTGGCCCTGGGTAGGATCTTGATCTGGGTAAAAAACAATATGTGGCATTCCTTGAAATTCTGACTGACTTTTGGTATGGCTGTCAAACAAAAATTACTTACTTCATAAGAAAAATAAGTCTTGATTTTCCAATAAGCAATTTTTCTAGTTGCATTTTTGTAGAAATGTAGGATAATGGCAAACACCTGTAGAAGGGCAGAAATTTTTCTAAATGAATTTCACTTAAATCTCCTAAAATTCACTTCTCACAGATGAAAATATGAGAATTTTGTGTTTTCCTGCTAGATTTTTTTATTCTGCATAGGTAAGATATAAGATTTAAAAGCTAAGGCTTAATTTGTGTCTTTAGTATTTTGTTGTTGATTTGATCCCACAAGCTCCACACGTCTCCTCAGCAGAGACAGTGGGAATGTAGTGAGATATGAATTTGTGACCACCTGCTTTTCCAAGGAAGCATGGTTTGCCCTCAGTGAGAAGTCATTCTTTTCTGAGGGTAAAATTTGTGCCACGTGGCCTTGTTTTTTAGAAATGTGGCATGTGACAGAATGTTTCCTTATTTACACTCAGAGTTTTTACCCAACCACCCAGCCTGCAAAACTGAGGAGGACTGGCCGCTGTCCTCTCTTCAACAGGACTTTATCTCCAGCAACTCTCCCCATCCAGGTTTTGCTGAAGGGAAGAAAAGGAAACAGAGTTTACAATTATGTTCTTTGGGTTCCTGCTTGTTCTCTCTGTTGTTCACAGTTCTTTGCAGCTGGCGGGTAAGTGCCTCCTGCTTGCTTCCTGTGAAGGTTCTCATGAAAGTGCTTCCACTCCTCTGGCTTTTCTGGGTGATTGTGGTTCTGTGGTACTGCCAATATCTACATTATTTGTTTGGGGATGGGGAGCCTCTTAATGGCAGGCAAAAGGCAGGGGAACAATCTCACAGGAAAAATGAAATGGTTAGAGAAGGAACCGGAGACTCAATTCTTAATGGCTTTATTCATATATAGTGGTACTATCATTTCAATAACCCCAGAAGATCAGACCTAATAATCATATATGATTAAATGCCTTTTTAAAATTTTATTTAATTCTTTACTTCTGTATTCTGATTTTTGAGCTTTTGGTGTCTGGGTAACGGTTGCAAAATCAGGCAGGGAAAAATCTCCAGGAGTGATGAAATGTGGAAATATTTGGAGGACATTAAGATAGTCACAGATGATGGCTGTGAAGGGGGTTTTATTCACTGTTTTGTACAGAATCAGTAAATTCACTGGCATTGATAAAGTGGATGGAAAAATATTTTTTTAAATAAAAAGCACTTAAGTTTAGGAAATCTCTTGTGCAATTGCAGTGTACAACACTTCTGCTATCCCTTTAGCTGCAGTTCTCCTGTGGGTATCAATCAGGTGGCTTCTGCAGACCTGAATGTTTAAGGTCAAACCCCTTCACCTTTCTAACTCCTGAGGAGTGTCACAGATTGCCTCAGGGTATATGATATTTTTTAAATCATCATATTCTCCCTGTGGGCCAGAATAATTATTTTCAGTGTACTGTGTATTATCAATTACATTGATTTCAATTTTTTGCAAGCTTTTTAAGGAAATACCTTTAACCTCTTAAATACATTTTCACTAAAGATGCCACCCACTGCTCAAGACATGTATCAGGGACCAAAACTGGTTATGAATCCCACAAGCTTTGGCAGGAACTACAAAGTACAACACAAGGCAGCAGAACAAATTCATAGGCACGGTTCACAACTTCTGCTGGTAAACTCATTGCAGGACTGAAATTAGCTCCCCTGCTTCTACCTTGCCTTGAAGCCAACACTTCAGGCATGATCAGATAAACTGCCTGGAGAGCTAGGGGCCCAATTTCTGGTGCAGGGGTACCTTCTAACTTCCACCTTCTAACTTTACACACTGGCAAGTGTCAGATGCTGCTACTCCCTGGTCCTTGCTTCTTTCTCAGACTGCGACTGGCTTCCCAAAGTCATTCCTGGTTCTACAGTCAATGGCTCGTAAGAGGGGGTGGCAGATCTTGTAGTCAGCAAGGCTGAGGAGCCCAGAGTGACCCCTGAGAAGCCCAGACTGATTCACTCACATTTATATGATGAAAATAAAGGAAAGGTGGATTTGGGGAAGGGGAGGTAAATGGCTCAGCAAAGATGCCTGTGTACCCACTAGGAGACCTGTAAGATCTGGAAGGGTAAGAAAAGTTCATAGAGGTCAGAGGTCTAGCAGTGTGGTTGAGGGAATTCACTGACCTAAAACCATCCAAGAAGCTGTGCTCAGCTCAGCTGCTGCTACTGCCCACCACTGATCCACTGTATGGTGACACATAATCATGACATACATTTTCTATTACTTTATTTTTAATCAGTAGAATTGATGTTGCTCTGGACCCTGTTGAAAAATATAATGTTTTTATCTGACATGTATACAATGATTTGTTCATGTGAATGGGAAGCAGAATCATATAACTTATCCACTATACATATATTCTATATTAATTATTTGATATGTGTTGTTTTGTTTTACAGACATTAAAACATTTTTACTGTCTAATAAAGTCAACAGGCTCTGTCTCGAGGCATCTATTGCACAGTCAGTTAGAACTGCCACTTGCAATCAAGACAATGAATCACAAAAATTCAGGTGGATCACAGATCATCAGCTTATGAGTGTGAAACTGAAACTGTGCCTGGGGGTGCCATTGAAGAAGGATCAGGCCATGGTCACCCTGTATCCCTGTAATCAAAAAAGTGAGCTCCAGTGGTGGGAATGCAGAAATGAAAGTCTTCTTGCAATCAGAGGAGAAGATTTATTTTTCAGTCCTGGCAAAGAAGAGCATGATAATGTTTTGTTAAAGAAGGAGCTGAGTGCAAAGAATGAATGGAATATCTATGGGACTATGGATGTTCTATGTTCCCAGGGATATGAAGGTACAGAAAATGGATTCTTTCATCCTTTGCATTAATTCCTTTTTCAGGTTTAGAGTGTCTAGGATCTTTGGCTCTGGCTATTCTGACTCCTTCAGTGACCACCAGAGTTTTAGAATATCCATGCACTGAAGTATTTAACCTTGAATTTAATGTTATATTCATGCCCAAGTATGTATTATACACACACATTTTTTAGTCTATGTATTATAATACATTAGTATTTCAAGTACTATAAGTATTACATGTACTGTCTATATACTCTACAAATACATATTATTAGTGAATATGTATATACATACTTAATCTCACATTATGTAAAAGTATTCTCTAAAGTCACTATTGCTCACCAAACTGTGTCACTACATTATTAACAGAGCACATAAACACCAATAAGTTTCTTATACAGCCACAGGGATACGAACTTTACATCCCCATGAATAAAGCACAATATGGGTGAGCTGAGAAAGGTCTGAAAGTACTGATTTAAGTGGATGAAGCATGCGTTTTTTGATTCAGCAGATGAGGATGCTCATGGAATAATTACAGTCACCAGTGCAATTACCTTTTATGATTAGCTGAAGTCTGATTGTTCTGAATGGCTTTCCCACATCCAGAATGAATGCCCTAAAAGCCACCTCACAGGATATTTGAACACTGAATTCTTAGCTTTGTATGTAGTAAGCTGCTTCACTGTATGAGATACTTAAATGGTCACTGGAATAAAACCAGAGAGATAGTCAAATATATGTTTACTTTTTTTTCCAGGAATGAAGACTTATAAATATTAGTTCCTGCTCTTGCATGTGTTTTTACATCTTAATAGAAATAGAAATATCTTAGGGTAGAGCTCCAGAGCCTTATTAAGATTGTAAAAGCATCTTGGTAAGAAATTTAATTATAGACCTCATCTATGATATATTACTTTACATCAGAATAGCACTGCTCTAAAACATGTTAGCAGCTGAAGTCTGAAAAAGTGCAGAAACCATTTTTTTTGTGATTATGGGACAGGAACCATGGAAAGCACTTTGAGATGCAATTCTGCCGCAGACCTTACCTTTTCCCGAGTTTACATTCATTGGCTATTTTTCATATTCGTGCTATCGTTTTGTCTTCTCAGAGACCTTCACGCTGCTGGGAAACGCTTTTGGGGCCCCGTGCGCCTTCCCTTTCCTGTACCAGGGGCAGTGGTGGGCGCAGTGCACGGCCGCGGGCCGCACCGACGGCCGGCGCTAGTGCGCGACCACCGCCGACTACGACACGGACCAGCGCTACGGCTTCTGCCCGTCCACGGGTAAGGTACCTGCTCCTGCCCCTCCTGTGCCATTGGCAAGCCAGCACGAGCAGAATATGGTCATCTTTATAATAACAACTCAAAACTTACCAGCATCAATTTTAGGATGTGGTGCATGGCCACACGTTGCAGCTCGCTGTGCAAGGAAATGGCACGGTGCACAAAGAGGTGAAGAGAGGGATTGAAGAGTAAATTCAGTTCCCGTGAACTGTGGGGGTGTTGCTGAGCAGCACAATCATTCTGAGCTCCAAGCTTCCCAGCCAGGATGTGTGCTGTCACTGTTGTACAACCCTTCTCTGAGGACTCCTACTGTGATGGATGTGGGCACAAAAATGAGCACTGTAGGAAGATTAATGTTGAAGTTAATGTTTCAATCTGAATGATTCTCATGTGAATATATTTTACTGCTAAAGTGGAATGTGTGCTTTTATCCACGCTTTTAAGCCCTGTCCATACTGTCCAGAAAGCAGGCTTTCCACCCCTTCAACATCTAACTGACATTTCTCTGCAATTTCAATCACTTTCTTCTATTTCTGTGGTCCCTTCCCCCTCTATCTCCCTTGATGGCCCAGAGAGCTTTGCATTCATGATGTTGAAATCTCCACCTGACCCATCTCATCTTTCCTGTATATATCTCCCCCTGTCTATTGTTCAGCATTGTCTTTTTTTTTATTAGAATGCCCCTTTACTCCACTTGATTTAAAGTGGACTTTCAGTGTGGCACACATCTCTTGTCAACTATGCTTTCCAGGTTCCTGCAAAGATACCTCACACACTGAGCCCTGAAGGCGTGTGACATAGGGTCATTGAATAATTTTCAGTTTTTGAAAGCCAGTCCCAGCTTTCAGGGTTTTTTTAAAATTCATCCTCATACCGACTTTTGGAAATGATCAAATACCTGATACAATTTTGTGTTCTGCTTGATTGAGCATGTAGAGATCTTCAACAAATCAAAGATGCAAAGGTAATCAGAGGAGGAGCATGATGCTGCTCAGCACCATTGCTGCGAGACAGGCACAACCAGAGGTTCTTTGAAAGGGGATGGGATTTATCTAAGAAGTTTTTGATGCTAAATTCAGGTCTAGAGCTAGTTCTTACAGCTCTCAGTGGGAGCTGCTGTCCAGAGAGAGAAGGACATATTGCACACCTTTTCAAAATTTTCACCTGGGACTTCTGCCACGCACTCCATGCAATGTATTTTCCTATGCAATCACTTTCTTTGTGGTAATTCCTGACTTGTCTCTCTTCGTGGAACAGGAGGCAGTATAGGCCAGCTGTACTGCCAGCTTACCAGCCTTAATTTTGTCCTTCCCCATCTGCTTGTAACATTTTCAGTGCTCTTGAAAGAGCAGCCCAGGTGAAATTTAAGGAGATGCGTGAGAACCTGCCACAGAGAACGAGAACCTCCAACTCAGTTTTCTGTTGGCCAGTCACTATGACCTCTGTTGTTATTATTCTTTCCACAGATAAAGACAGCACATGGACTACAGATTTGTCAACAAATGTTCACTACCAAATAAATTCTGACTCGGCTCTCACATGGCACCAAGCCAGGAAGAGCTGTCAGCAGCAAAACGCAGAGTTACTGAGCATCACAGACATTCATGAACAAACATACCTTAGAGGTAAGGCAGTAAAGCAAACCCTGGGTGACATTCAGGATCTATTCAGGCCATCATAATAGCTAAGAATTATTTTGTGTGATTTTGGCCATTGCCTTTGGACCTAAGTATGTGTGGGCAAGAACACAAAATCTTTTAGAATTTGCAAATTCATATCAAAATTGTTCCCAAATTTACACAGAATTCAAAGTATTCTAGCATCCTGCAAGTGTAACAGTTTGACTTCATATTTACAAATATTTTTTTATATTAAAACATTTTTTTTATGGAGGAAAAAACCCTGGAAAGTAAACTGAAGTTTTACTTTTGGTCAAAAGGAAACTTCAAAAAAATTGAAAAGAAAGAAAAAAAAAATTGTCCTTATGCCAAAAGAAGGCTATGTTTTGTTTCAACTGCAGTTTTGACAGCTTCTTTTTTCATTCACTTTCCAAACTGAAAAATATCAGTTATTTATAGATTTCAAATTGCAGCTTTACCTATCCACATATAGATGAAGGAATGATATGGAAGAAATATTTATTGTTGGTTTTAAGGATTAATTAACCTCTAACAGATTTATTATTATTGTTTATATTTATTCTCTACCAATCATTCCATGTAAATGTACAGAATATAGCCTATTCTGCAGAAACAATGTTGTTTTAGTTATACTCTGTGGATATAATGTGTTCATTTTGCATTAGTTGATCAAATAAAACAGGGAGTTTCTGTTTGTTTGCCATAGTATCTACAGATAGTTGCAGTTAATATTTAGGAATTCCAAGTCTTCCTAGAGACATTGTTAGTGACCATTGCTAACGCAAAAGAGATTTATAAAGTAATTAATCTTATTTGTGTAATTTAGAATTAACAGAAGGTACAGATTCTGCACTGTGGATTGGACTCAACAGACTGGACTTGAGTAGTGGATGGGAGTGGATTGGAGGCAGCCCTTTCCAGTACTTAAACTGGGCTCCAGGTAGATGTGACTTTGTTTGATTTTGTATTTCCAAAGAGAAAATATACACACCTCAAATTCTGCTGTAAATTTTATTTTCAGATAGATATGCCATAGGTATTTTAGCTTTTCTTGCTTTAGCTTTAGAAAAATCTCTTTTTCTATAGCAATATAAGACAGACACCTTCAATGTATTGCAAAACTATTTTAGCTGAAAAAGCAGCACTGCCTGTCCCAAAAATATTCAGTCTTCCATTTGTTGACTAGCAACTAAAATATGAGTTTACAGGTTTGTATCCATTTACCTAACTTACCCACTACATTTCATATAGACATTTCCACTACTGGAGACATACCTTAGCTCTTGCCAAAGGTGGGAAAGACATGACCTCCATCACTTCTTTCAGGAGTGGTCTCTCCTGTGCACTTTAGGCCTTAGAGCTCTGGTTTTCTTTCAGAAAACTTAATTTATTTTTTTTTCTCTGTACTTTTCCCAAAGGAAGCCCATCTCCAGAATCTGGAAAGCTCTGTGTGGTTTTGAATCCTGAAACAAAAGCTAAATGGCAAAATTGGGAATGCGATCAGAAACTTGGTTACATTTGTAAGAAAAGGAACTTTTCTTTGGTTCCTTCAGGTATGTTGATATATATTGATAATTAAATTAGGAGATGTTATCTGAATTGCTCAACATATTGACAATGATGAACAGAGGAATTTTATTAGAAATAGAACTAATTCCTGTTTCTATGTTTTCCTTTTTACAATGGTTGCAACCTTTCTAGTCTGATCTCCAGTTCCACAACACACAGATTGAAACAGATAAAAGCAAAGAATGTCCAACCAGTCCCTCCTGTCTGTGTTTCAGTGGCCGGGTCTCCCCTTTAAGTACACTTAACACTTCTGACCATCAAAAGGGAGAACAACCCCAAATTTATTTTTCGGAAGAGGGACATTAGTAAATATAAGCCCAAGAAAGAAAGATGCATAACTTAGTGTGATTCTAAGTCATTTTCCATGGCTTGTGGTCAGCCAGCATCCAGATAAGCAAGTTCAGAGTTCACTGCAGAAGTGGTGGAAGATTGAGACAATGGAAGATCAAAACATCGAAGTGAGAAAAGATATTTTAAGTGTATAAAGATTTCCTTGTTGGTGTGACCCTAGGTATTCATCTAGCTATAAATTTGTGTTGATGGTTTTGCTCTATCTATATACTTAATCCTTTAAAAATCCTTTAAATCTTCTATGTTAGCTGCAGATAATGTCTGATTTCTCCTATCTGAAAAATAAGTACTAGGTAATACAGAAGCTGATAAAATTTATAAATTAAAAAACTAATACATTTGACTAATTCATGTCAAAATTAATATATTTGTTGCAGACATGTGACTAAACTTAGAATTTGTATTAGATGTTATTTGTATTAAAAAGCTTTCCTTCTGCAAGCTAAAAATTGCTTTGTTTACAGAATCACATTTATGTCTACTACATTTTGTGTTCATCATTTCCTTATGATGAGAATTTCAAAAGAAAATTCTTAGTTTAGAACTTTTGCACAGGTGAAGTGGAAATATTTTCAGTGTCATGTCCCTTGCATGGCAATTGAACTCCTCTAAAGCTTGGCACATGTTCCCAGGTGACCTTGGGGCTGTTACTTGCCCAGATGGATGGGTGCCCTATGTAGGTCACTGCTATAAGATCTTCAGGGACAGCAAAGGATGGGAAGGAGCTTTGACCTCTTGTCAGAAGGAAGGGAGTCACTTGGCCAGCATCCAAAGCCTTGAGGAGCACAGCTTTATGGTGTCTCAGCTTGGGTACAGTGAGTATTTCCAGTGTTTCTTGCCTTTGCCTGTATGGAAAACAAGAGAGCTGAATTGATAGTTCCTGCTGAATTCTGGATGTTGTCAAAACTGGTTTTATTTATTGCCAAAGAAATTGCTGTAGGTCTGGGGAACTGGGCTGAGTGGCTTTCTCTATATTTTCATTTTGTTGAAAGAAGATTAAAACATTCATGCTCCAAGTTACATAAAATCAGTATTGTAAAATTTGACCAGTGCAACAGAACTGAAAAGTAACTAGTCAGAGTTCTGTCATACCATCATGATGTATCAGCATTAGGCTGGTAATTCACACCCACTGTCATGAGGAAGAAGAGCAAAAATTTACATCCAGTGCAAGGATTTCTTTGCAGCCTAATTTTTGAAAGCATACAGTCTTTATTTTTATAAGTATATGAAAATATTATTTTATAGAATTTTAATAAAACATACTAAATAATTTTATATTTCATAAATTTGTGAAAGGAATTTTGTGTCCAAAGCTTAATGGTTGGTGCTGTGAAAAGGGGGGAGTGCCAAAAGAGGTCTTATCTCTGTTTCCATCCCTAGAGCCAACAGACAAGCTGTGGATTGGGCTGAATGACCGTCAGATTCACATGTATTTTGAGTGGAGTGATGGCACCCCGGTGACATACACAAAATGGCACCTGGGAGAGCCATCCACTACCAACAACAGGCCAGAAGACTGTGTCCTGATCAAGGGCCAGGTGACATTACTCAATACATATTGTACTTCCATACTAAAACTAACTGCTTAATAAAAGAATAACATGCTCTGTTATTTCAGCAACTGGCTAAGGCCAGAAAAAGAGATGTAGGGATTGAATTGAATGAGATTGAGAATGAGATTGAATGTGACCTTTTTTTTTAAAAAAAAAGAAAGCATTACTGCATCACTGGTGAAATTTTCCCTTGAAGTACATCTGAAAGTCACAAGTGAAATTATTAGGGCTACAAAACAGGTCTCTGAAGGTATTTTAAGTGAATTCTCTCATTTCCCTCTGGTGGTAATGATGGTATATGGGGATCTCTGATTCCTGCTGGCTCCTCTTTTCCTGCTCATTTGCCATCCCATAGCACAACTGCCTGTGCAGGACCCAGCACAACAGGCAGCAGCTCCATGCACCCTCCTCCCTTCTTATCATTGCCAGCTGTGGCTATACTGCTATAGCCCAGCCTAGTATTTCACTGAATGTGAGCAGATTTGGTTTTGATATCATGTAGGAAAATTGGATAAGGAAATAAAATTCCATTTAAAAATAAATGGAGAAAGAAGAAAAATAATTTTCATTATAAAGAAAGACTATCTATCTTCTTTAGATTATTCATCTTTATCTTCTTTTTGTTTCAAATTTCTCCTGACACAGAATGGGTATTGGGCAGACCATATCTGTGAGAAGAAGGCTGGCTACATTTGTAAAAGAAAAGCTACATCGCAAATAGCTGGAGAAAAAGAAATTGCTGCTGCAGGTTGCAAGAAAGTAAGTATGTGAGAATGGAACATCAGCTTCTCAGATGAAATAGGTACATTGTCAGAGAATCAATTAGAATTATTAGAACTATTTGTATTATTTAAATGGAAGGGGGTTTTGGTTTTATTTTTTATGAAGTGTCTTCCTCTCTCTCAGTTACTCTAAACTTTAGAAAACCATTTACAGAAACCGCTTAGGAGAAATCTGTAATTTCACTGAAAAAAGTTTCTAATTCATAATATTCATGATCATTGTGCTTCATTAATTTTAAAATGGCAGATTTCACTTAATACATGATATCATAATTATTTAAAATTTGTATGAAAATCCTAAAATCATGTTACAGGGCTGGAGAAGATATGGGACCTACTGCTATTTTATTGGACATGTTCCAGCAACATTTTCAGAAGCAAACACCACTTGTGAAGGAGAAGAAGGTTACTTAGCCACAGTTGAAAGTAGGTATGATACTGACTTTTTCTTCACTTTTAAATAGCTAAAGATTGTATCTTATGAAATATTCCTGGGAAAGCTAACACAGCACCAAGCAGCAATATGGTTAAGTAACAGATGAGGTCTCTAGTTGAATAACAAAAAAGTCTTGATTTTTCTGTTGTTTATGTAGAATCTGAATCCTATGTAGGGTCTTATCCCCCAGTCTGAAGCAAGGAATAGGAGAAAAAGTTCCATCACATTAGACTGGTAGAGTTTGGGTAAACGACTTTGTTTTTGCTTGTGTCTTTATGATGTCTTTCACAGGTATGAACAAGCCTATCTGACTAGCCTTGTTGGGCTGAGGCCTGAGAAACACTTCTGGCTTGGCCTCTCTGATGTGCAGGATCAAGGCATTTTCAGCTGGGCCAATGGTGAAGCTGTCTCCTTCACACACTGGGATGCAGGAATGCCTGGTAGGTGCTGTGATGAGGGATGGTGGGTGCTCTCTGAGATTCTGGTCCCTATTTAGGTCATGTGGGTAGTGTCCTCTGAATTTTATGTTTTAAAATTTTGGTGCATTTTACAAGTACTTGCAGTTTTCAAATCCCATATTCTAATTTCAAAGGGAAAAATTTAAACTACAGTTTTGTATTAGTTTTCTATTAGTTTTATATTATCTGATATATTTACCCATAAGATTAACTTTTGGCCCATCTTCACAGAGAAATAAAAGGAGTTACATATGGGTCCCCACACTTGTCCCTCTAGTGAAAAAGTTTTCCTGGGAGAAGAGTTTAAATATGGATTTTAAGTTAGAATTCTGAACTCAAAGTATCCAAAATCACTGTGACATTATTATTTTTATGTGTGATATTAAGTAAACTGCATTCATGGGTTCATACTGTGCTGAAGCACAGTAAAAAAGATTTCATTATGCCAGGAGGAAACCTGCTCTCTGTGGGATATACCATGTTCCTCTTAGTGACCATTTGTCTGAAGACTTTCTTGAAAACCTTCAGTGAAGTTATAAAATATAAACTAAAAACAATAAAAAAATATGAAAGACAAAGACTAGTAAAACCTTAGCAAATGTCATAAGAAGTAAACTTGCCAGGAAGTCCATGATGTCAGATGATCAGAGTATGAAGAGAGCACTCGGAGGTCATGTTAAGGAATCTTCCCTCTCTGACCATCCAAGTGCCACTCTGGAGTCACACTCACACCACCTGAGCTGGGACCAAGGTCCCTCCCCAGCTACACCCCCCACACTCACACAGTCAGGCAAGGTTTCCTTAACTGCTTGAACCCAGGTTTCCCCAGATTTTTTGATCCCTAAAATAATTCAATCATGGTGCAGTAATAAAATAACAGCTTGAGCTGGGTGCTTCCAAGGGGGAGATCCATGAACCAAGGAAACCCTGGGCTTTTTTACCCCTACAGTCTAAATGCAGTAATATCTGTGGTCCTTGGCCCCTGCCGAGCCTTTGGGTGTCTGATCACCTGGCTGGACCACTGGTGCCTGTGCCCTTTGCCATGCAAAGGGTCAGCACCAGTTCACAGCCCTTTGCCCTGGGTCCCACCACACAGAGCTCAATCCCTAGCTGGCACTGCAGCTTGCAAACCAAACTACCCACAGCTAATACATTCCTCAACAATCAGGCTGGAACAGTAACAGAAAATCCATTTCCTTGCATCCGTGTTCACGGAGAAGAAAATGGACTTTCTGTGCTGGAAAGTTTCTTCCTGAGGGTATCTTTGGAGAGCCTATTTCAAGCTGAAATGTCAAGAAAATAGATCATGGAGGAAATTGATGGCATGAAGTCAGGACTAAACATGGCTGCAAAAGTATCCAGGAACTGTTAGATTACATGAAATAAACTCTTCTCTTCAATGTGTTGTAACTTCCTGCTAAAGCTGCCTTGACATCTAAGCTTTGCAAAAGGACAAATTTGGTTACAGGAGATGAGGAGAAATTCAGATGAATGAGTCATTAGTAAATTAGCTGAATCTGTAATAAAGGAGATGTAGTGGGAAAGAGACATAAAATCACTTCTGGAAAGGGAGGTCATGCTTATAGGTCTCCCAGATCTCCATACAGAAAATGAAAGCATATGAATGAGGAAAATCTACTAAGTGTGGTCTATCTCAATTACCAAAAGCCTTTCAGCTAATCGGACCTAACACAGAAAAGCTCTTACATGAATAAAAATATTGATCAAAAGGTACTGACTGGAAGGTGGATTTTTTTATGGGGTCTATTTCTTGGTGGGGAAGTGTGTTCACCAACAGAACCCCGTAACGAGCTGTGCCAAAGCCCATGCTGTTCAATATATTCGCAGATCATCTGGAAAATGTACAATAGTGAGGTGACAAGATTTGCTGATGAGAGTAAATTATTTCTGACAGCAAAGATGTGTCTGTGAGAAAACTCAGGATGGTATCAGGAGAATAAGTGACTTGACTGAGCATGATCAGTAAAACTGTAGGTGAACTTTGATGCAGGTAAAGGATGCTCTTAGGAACACATACCTTGAATTGCTATAAAACAGTGGATTTATAGCTGAATTTCATTTCAGCTCCTGGCGCCATGGTAGACAGGTCCATTAAAACATCAGTTCTGTGCCCAACAGAAATTAGAAAAAAAAGCAAGCAAAAAAAACCCCATAAGCCATTGAATAGGCCCATTTTGTGCATTTGACTGCATCTTGTGTGACGTAGGCAGCTCTGTTTCCCTCTGAGAGCGCAGTCTAAAATTACAGCAAAAATTATGGGATAAATTGCATCCTGAAGCTGTCTAGGTTTGCATTCCTGCCCTCTGTATGCTCCAGTGGAGTTGATGCCATCTATATGAAAACCACTCGTAACCAAGGTAATGCTATCTCATGCAAAACAGGCTTAACATAAGTACAAATGAGGTTCTCACTTGAAAACCAAGATTTCACTGTAAAAACTCTACTTTCTACCCGAAGAAATAATTATGCTGGACATCCAAAATGAAAAAAAAAAAAGGATTCTATATTGATCATGACCTTCTCAAACAAAAAACACTGCTCTGCCTGTATGAAAACCACCTAAAATATAAATTTGCTTTTCAAATGTTGTTGAATGGCAAAAAGTGAATGGCTGCTGCTCAAAGATTTTGACAAAGAGTTAAATAATTCACACCTTAGAAAATATCCAACATTGTTTGTTTTGCTTTTTTTATCTCATAAAGGAAATAATCCAGGATGTGTAGCCATGAGAACTGGGACTGCAGCTGGATTGTGGGATGTTCTTGACTGTAAGACAAAGCAAAAATATATTTGCAAGCAGTGGGCAAAGGGTGCAACAGTTCCACCTATTCCAACTACTGCTCTGGTCCCCTCGTGCCCTGAAGGTTGGGTTTCAAACAGCTATAGAAGTTTCTGTTTTAAAGTAAGTGCCTAAACAGTTAAAAGAAGCAGCTTGATTGGGGAAAAAAATAAACAAGAAAAAAATAAAAAGGAACATACATCCTAACTTTGCAATATCTGAGATTGGAATAGAGCAAAAAACAAAATCCCCAAAAGTCTTCTTAGGAGTCATCCATGAGAGGGGAGAAACTAAAGAAGAAAGATAAGGTTGAAGGGAGGGAAGGGAAGGGAGGGGAGAAGCACACAGGAAAGAAAATGAGGAAGTTTGTGCTTCAGGGGTTGAAACAACTGGAAGGAAATAGAAGAAGTGGAACACAAATATCAAGGCCCCAGAAAGGCATAAAGAAAAGAAGAAAAAAAAAGAAAAAACCAAGAAACAACTCCATGTTAAAATTATTGAAATGAAAATGTCAGCATTCTGTATGAAACAGCAGAAGCAGCAAAGCTGCTTTGTCGGCGCTCCTCTTTTCGTCTGTTGTGCAAAGAAGTGGTATTTGTCTGAGACGTGACAGTTCAGGGAACAGACAGAAACAGTGAAGTGTAGCCTCCTGCAGCACAATGCCTAAGGCTGGACCTTGCTAAAATCAGCACATTACCCCACAGAAAAAAGGATAAAAAGTCACATGAAAGGTTAATTAAACCAGTGTTTATGAAGGACATTTACTTGAGAGTTTCTGATGCAAAGCTACAGATGTGTTTGAAGCAGTCAGCTATATCTCAGCAGGCATAAAAAAGGAGTTTGAACAAGAAATGAGTGTAATGTGCCAACAGTGATTTGGGATCATGACAAGTTGAAATGTGCTAATTGTAAGATGTTATTATTTTTTATCATTTTATTGAATTAATGAGTCCTCTTTTTTTAATTTTTTATTTTATTTTATTTTTTTCAAATTCATCTGGAAGGTTATTTATTTGGGCTCCTTTATCCCCAAATCATATTTTTAACTTTGATCAAATCTGTGCTTGTTGTCTCTTAAACTAGTCTGACATCATAGTGTGAACTAGTTTGACTTCCTAATGTAAAGTGAGAGTTGTAAATTACCATGAGGTCACTCTTCTGCTTGAATCTTCAGACTCCTCTCAGACCATTTTGCCTCTCCACCACAGCTACTCTTCTTTCCCTTCATATGGAAATTGGTTTGGGCCCTCCTCCAGATAAAACAAATTAAAGGGGTTGGGGAGTTGTAATCCCCTTCTCTTTCTAGCAATTTTTTTTTTTTTTTTTTTTTTTTCCCTTTTACCACTATGCTAAGTAGGTAGGCAGCTCTAGTGTAAAAATTCTAGGAGCAGAGTGGGAAACGTTATTTCTCTTATGGACTTATACTAACCTCGTATGAAGTCTCATGTTTAAGTGAGACTACAATTCTTTTATTATTGCAACATGTATATAATATGTTTTAAATTAATTTCTCCATAGTACTTTTGCACATCAAAAATTAGAAGGAAATCATGGTTTGAAGCTCGAGATTTTTGCAGACAAATGGGAGGGGATCTGGTCACCATTAGCACTAAGGTGGAGATGCTGTTACTAATCCAAGCATTGAGGTTGGTATTTGATTCATGCTCGTCTTACCAGATTTAAAGACTTTTTATATGAATTATTACGAATGATCCTAGATGGTTTCTGAAATGTATGGATTCCTCAAAAGCCAAAAGACCAATGATACTTTGAAATTTATTTATTCAGTACTGTTTTAACCTTTTCATGGAAAAAAGTGATTTGTGTCGAGAAAAGTTTTAAAAATCCTCCACCAGTATCACGACTACTAGATATAGTTTAGAAACACATGAAATTAGTGGTATTTCTACAAGGGTAGAAAACATGATCAATGTATCTACTGTTGAAGTATTTACGTATTTACCTTGCAGGGGTAAGTGCTGAAACCACTTTTTGAATCTGTGAAGGTTTTCCCTAAGTAAATAGAACATTAGGGAAATACATGATCAATACTACTACTAAGTCTGATAACTAAGGTATTGACACTGAACCACAGAAATGTTACACATTTCTATGAAGAACATGTGTATGCACTTCACCAAAGGTAATAGGGAAATTTGCAACTTCACTGTTTTTAAAATGTGCTCTAGAAAGTTCAACAATGTATTTCTGGATTTTTTTTTTTTGCTGATGTTTACACACTGCTCTATCCAGTAATTTCTTTTAGAGCCACTCGCTGTATGTTTGAAACAGTTTGGCTTGGTATATTTTCCTTGAATCCAGATGAAGGATTTGCCTGGAGTGATGGCTCTCCAGTGAGTATTTTAATTTTTCATCATATTTGTTTGCTTAAGATACTTTGGGATTTGTATACATACTTTTTGGCTTTTTGCTCTTATCCTCATTAAAGAAAACACCAATCCTACAAACATTCATGGAGCTGCTAACCTGTACTGTCATGGCTAATATCACAGCTAAACATCTGAATAGATGGAAATTATCTGTATCTCATCAGAATCTCTAGGTTTCAGTGTAACACACCAATTTATTTTTTCATCCAAGAAAATAATATTTACACCTGAGGTCAAAATATAAAAGTTCATTATATTGTATCAGGTATCCTCTCTCTAGTAGTAGCCATAAGCATCTAAAGAGATAATCAAATGACAAAAAAAGTTTCCCAGTATACTCCTGAAACCCCCAGTAAGTGATGGCTCAGGGTCTTTTAGAACTGGAGCTCATATCTGTAATTTTTATTTATTTATTTCTGGGAATTTATCCAGTCATCTCATGAGCCCATGCAAATATCTACAGCTGTGAAAAACATTCCTGCAGGATTCTACTCTTTATTACGCTCCATTTACTACTACTCCCTATTATTTGGGTTTTTTTTTTAACAAAAGAACCTTTTACCTTATCTTGATCCCATTACTTTCCAGAAAAGTTCCAGAAAGGGACAATATCAAGAACTCTTGACAATAATAAGTAGGTTGTATCACATGGGTTTCCCTTACCATTTGGATGTCATTTTTTTCGGATGTACCTCCTCTAGATTTGTAGGACATGACTTCCCTCCCAAAAGTGACATTGCCATCCTTATTAACCATGGGGAAAGAAAAAAAGTAATGCTGGATTGATGCACAACGTGGTCTCCAACAGCAGACAGATATTGGAAAATGTAGTTTTGTACCAGGTCAGATGTGGAGTGAAAAGTACCCTGTCTGCACATGATTAGCATGAGTGATGTGGGTAAAGTTCACAGCTAGGCAAAGTTCATTAGAAACAGTTCCTCTGCCTGTTTCTCTTCTGTGTGTGTCTGTGGCTCAGGGCACAAACAAAAAAAGCCCTCCATGGCAAGACAGCCATGTCTGAACACTGACATCATTGGTCCACTCTGAAATCCTTATACCTATAGCTTTCCCTGCATTTCCAGCTCTTTTTAGCTAAAACCAGAATCTTTGAGACAAAAGCACATTTTCCAGGGAAAGTACAGCTACCGAAACAGATGAAAAGAGTAACAGAGTTGATTTCTTCTATAGGTTAGGTACACAAACTGGGATGACAATTCAAGGAATTCAGGACGACGCAAGTTTTGTGGTTCGTTCCGTTATGGGGGATCTTCTGAAGCATGGTCTCTTTTGGTCTGTCAAGAACAGCATAACTGGGTTTGCCAAATAAAACAAGGTAGATTTCTTCTTCTCTTTTGGCAAGAAGACTAAAAAACTTTACTAAGTAGTTGCTTTCTAAGTTAAGTTACTGGAGAAAGAGACAAAATATTGAGGAACTACTTTTCCCAAAAGGAGGTTGACAGCATTAAATAACATATTATGGGCTGAGATTTTTACATTATAAATTATTAGAAGGAATTGACTTTTTTTCCATAAATTAGGGCGTATAAATAATCCATAGATTAGCAAGATTACACATTTTTTTAATATTAAAAATCTTTTTGGTTTTATTTTCCTAATGTTGGAAGTAAGGAGTTGTAAGGGCTTATATTGTATTCCTTACAACATTGTTTTTTATACTAACACAAGTGAAGCTAAAAATCAACTATGAAATGTTTGTCAGATTTGTTGGTACTTCAGGGTCTCCTGCAGAATTATTCAGGATTCAGCTGCTTTTGGAAAAGCAATGGTTCATAGCAGTGCTATTTATTTTTCTGTCCCAACCAGAAATAACTCACAGTCC
>WAAE01023812.1:0-41489 GCA_013400495.1 Nicator chloris
TAATTAATTAAAATTAATAATTTTCCTCAGATGATGGAAAATGCACTGCTTCTCCATCTAACCGTCTCCTCCAACTATTTCCCCACAGCTAATTATTCTGAGCTTGAACTCATGCACCGTGCTTGTAGTCTGAATTTATCTAGTCTGGGATTCAAGCTGTTGGATCTTGTTATGCCTTTTTGTGTAGATTAAAGAATTCTCTGTACTATCAGCAATCATCTCCCCCTAGAGGTACTTACAGGCTGTGATTGTCACCTTTTAACCTTCCCTCTGATCTCCTAAGCTCTAAGTGATCAGGGTTGGTCTAATTTTGTTCTCATTGAAGTGTGAGTTTTACCATAGACTACAATGGCAACAGTTTGACTTAATACTGAGTGCTTTGAAGATGTCACCCAGAGTTCACTAACAAGTGAAAAGAGAAGTTAAGGAGAGTCTGCTGGAGGACAGAACTCATTGATAAACTGGTTCACAGCTGAAGGGATCTGTGTCTTGTCAAGCATCAGCACTTACCAAAAATGATGTCTCTGTATCTAAGGATAACATGGGACAGCAAAAGTGAAATCTTAATTTGGCTGGTTCTGAGACAACCCCCTTGATTCGCCTTAAATAAAGCACTACACTAGATTTAGGAAAGGAGGGTCCAACCTGAGCAGTGAGTGTTTATGTCAGGATCTGGGCCTCTCTGGGGAGTTAGCAAAGGTGGGTATTTTAACGTGGGATCCAGAACAACCAACATGCTAAGTGGAAAGGAAGCACTGGAATCTTAAAACACAGCTCCTTTGGAAATTTTAGGTACCTTACTCTGAGCTTCAGGAGGACATTCCTGGCTGGGATTCGTGTGCCCTCTCTAGGAAATTAGCTGCCATGTCACAGGGCCCCTTCTGGGTCTGAAATTTCCAGTCTGGAACTAAGTCCCCAAGCCATCCCAATAGGTTAGAGAGCCAAACTCATTTTTGCTTTTCCTTTCCAGTCAAATTAACTGAATTTTCCTTTTATGATGTATTTGCAGCCACTGATCACGTTGGAAGGGAGCATCACATTCACATTTTCTGTGGAAGGGATGAACACCATCACTGTTCAGGTCTCAGCAGGAAACACCATTCTTCAGGACACAAAGACTATTGCAGTGTATGGTGAGTTCTTCCCCTTTTATTTCACACAGGATTCTCCATAGTCAACATTTAGAGAGCCAGGTTAGCTGGCAGCAACAAGAGGTCTTTATTCCAGAATGCTTTGAGTAAGATTATAAATTGAATTCCAGTGTTACCAGCCCAGTGTAATACCTCTGAAGGCCACTGCCTGATGTTAGTGCAGACTGACATGATTGCAGAACATTGATCTCCTTCCCAGAGCCCTCTGCACGTGCTCCATCACTCTCTGATCATCCTACACGATTGTCAAAATGTTAGTTTGTTTTGTAAGCTGGTTTTCCCTCTTCTTGGCCAGCAGAGGCCTCTTAACTCACACAAAAGCTGCTCAGCTTGAAAGATAAATCAGTGCTGTGTGCTGCAGTTCTGCACAGAAATCTGCACTGATTTGACATTGTTCTCATGCGTCAGAAGCAGTTAGGGTACACAAATACCATACAGTGTAGATGGAGCCTAAAACCCGCTGGGAATCCCAGCTTTAGCTGATAATGATCAATATGGGCACCTCTGTTAACAGCAACAGAGATTAGGTACATTTTCCAAGGCTAGTCCTCTCCCCACATTTATCCCTGTTCCCTTCCAATTAAGATCTCTAAGGTTTGGGGCACATCTCTGAGAGTCCAATCACAGCTTCCTACACAGGGTGTGCCTGCTCCTGAAGTTAAATTGAAGGTAGCATTTCATTTGCGTTCCCAACACGGCTCCCTTTGCAGTGCTATTCATTCACTCAAGTAAGGACTGATCACCTCTTTCAGTTCCAAGACACTCAAGTGATGAATCTCCCAGATTCTCCACATCTCTCAGGGAGCCCCTCAGGCACACTGCACTGCTGGGTTCCCTCACGGTCTGTGCACCATCTGCAAAACATGAGCTGCACCAGGTTTCCCAAGGTTCTGACCCTTCATTTGGCATTAAGGCACTTCAGTCTTTACTCACCACTCTGCCATTGTATCTGCAGAGAAATTTCAGTCCCTGAGGTTGTCGTTCTCTCCGAACCTCGATGACTACAACCCGGATATCCCGGAGTGGAGAAGGGACATCAGCAGAGTAGTCAAGAGAGCTCTGGTGGAGGTAAGCTGTGTGCATAACCTGTGTTACAAGGGTTCAGGTTCCTGATCTGCTCCTTCATTAGGGCTGGATCAGCTGTTCTCCTGAGGTGTCTCTTTGTTTCCACTACCCAGAAATGGAGAATCGGCAGCGTTTGAGGCCAGCATCCTAAATTTTAGACAGGTGAAATGATCTCATCCTGTGACAATCTGGTACCCAGAGTCAGCCTTCAGTAAAGCAGTGCTGTTCTAATGGAATTGCAAATATGCTGTAGAAAACCTGTGAGACCAAAAATGAAACAATTTTTACCACACAGAAGAACACCACAGCAAGTACTTTAAGTCCTTCATATAGCATGAGGCTCACAGGGCAGGACTGGAGGCTGGTTTTCCCATCAACACTGTAGAGAAGCTCTGAAATTCCTTCTTTAAATATGGAACAGAATGTCAGAAAAATATTCCAGTGTAGCTGAAGATGTGGATTTGAAATTGAGGAGGTAAGAAGAGTTAGAAGAGATAGCTAGGGTTTCTCAGCTCAGTAGAAAAATGGTGCCAGGAATAGTTTGAAATAGTGTTTCTGCTTTTTTAAAACTAAAGATACTCAGATTTTGAAGGGACAAAAGGCTTGTTGATGTTATTAGCAAGCTTGTGGCATCATCTGTGCAAAAACTCTAGGAAAACTGTGTACTAATCAGGTGCACAAACTTGTCTGGATTGTTCCCGAGATTTTTTCCTGATATTTTGTTTAAAGATAGGAGGAAAGGGGAAAAAGAGTATTTTTCTGGAGCTTGATCTTCTGACATATTTATGTCTGTGTCAAGTATTCAAGGATCTATTTATCTTCAGGATGAATTTTCAGAATATAAACATCTCAATAAAGCAAAATCAAACCATAAAAAAACAGACTTGTAAAACCACAGTACCAAGGCTACATTCCAAAAGCAGAGCAGTGAAAACACAAAGTCTTTTTGTTATTTGATTAAAAAAATAAAAATTGATAGCTAATTATCTATCTTTTATACCTAAATTATTCACCTTAAACAAGCCTTTGTGAGAAGTTCCTGTAAAAATTAAAGATAAACCCAGTAGATTTCTACAGCAATTAAGTTAAAGGTATAAAAATGAGTCAAATAACTAAATAATTCAATAGGAAATTATAGCTGTGCTATAGAATTTTTATGAACTTTTATTAAAGTATTACATTCTTATTACAGAGTATCATCAGACTTGGATAAAATTCTGCATACAAAATTATAGTTCTGTACTAAAATCTGATCTTCATTCTGACTAGGGATAATTTCGTATTATCACAAAACACCCTATTTCTTGTTTTGATCATAATTATTTGCTCACATCATTGATTTTCTGATTACTGTCTCCCACTTTTGAAAAAAAAAAAATTGTTCCCAGCCTCTGAAAATGAAGGCTATGCTGTGTCTTTCTTGACACCTTCAAGCAACCTGTTAGGCAAGCACAAATAATGCAAACCCTGGTGTCACAGAATACTCGTAAAGAATATAAGAGACCTTCATATATTTATAAGGGTTTTTTCTAGGAAGACATTGCAAAACACAGCAAAATAAAAAAAGGAACAAAGACACATGCTTTTCCTTAGTGTGTGGTGGAGGGGACTCCACAGGGTTTTCCCCAGACTGTCAGCAATCACGCTAGGGTTATCCCCAGGTCAAGCTCAGAAAATGGTGATTTATGATCAGGTTTGCTGACCCTTTGTCCTGCACCCATCATTTCCTCCCACGAGCACCTCCTCCATGTCTTTGCTCCTGAACTACCACGGAGAAGAATTCCTGAGGTTTAGGTCCAGTTAATGTCTGAGAGGCTTCCGAGTCCTTCCTGCAAGGGAATCTCTGTGCTGCCTCTGGGATTTGTCCTTGCATCTGAAGGCACTTTTTTCCCAATGCTTTAAAAGTGACCAACTGAATTCAGCACTTGAAGACTTCAGGTTAAATCAAAACCTTGAGATTTATGTGCCTTTGGTGGACAATTTACAACAGAAAGGCAATGGAGAAAGATTCATCAAATTATGTTTCTCCTTCCTTTGGCTAACAAAACTTTCTGAGGGCCAAACCAGGTCCTTTTTTGGGTAATAAGTCGCCAGTCTGATTGTGTAGCATCAGCTGAAATATAAGACTGGAGATGACCCTGGTAGTAATGCCTGTAGAGTACTNAAAAATGAAACAATTTTTACCACACAGAAGAACACCACAGCAAGTACTTTAAGTCCTTCATATAGCATGAGGCTCACAGGGCAGGACTGGAGGCTGGTTTTCCCATCAACACTGTAGAGAAGCTCTGAAATTCCTTCTTTAAATATGGAACAGAATGTCAGAAAAATATTCCAGTGTAGCTGAAGATGTGGATTTGAAATTGAGGAGGTAAGAAGAGTTAGAAGAGATAGCTAGGGTTTCTCAGCTCAGTAGAAAAATGGTGCCAGGAATAGTTTGAAATAGTGTTTCTGCTTTTTTAAAACTAAAGATACTCAGATTTTGAAGGGACAAAAGGCTTGTTGATGTTATTAGCAAGCTTGTGGCATCATCTGTGCAAAAACTCTAGGAAAACTGTGTACTAATCAGGTGCACAAACTTGTCTGGATTGTTCCCGAGATTTTTTCCTGATATTTTGTTTAAAGATAGGAGGAAAGGGGAAAAAGAGTATTTTTCTGGAGCTTGATCTTCTGACATATTTATGTCTGTGTCAAGTATTCAAGGATCTATTTATCTTCAGGATGAATTTTCAGAATATAAACATCTCAATAAAGCAAAATCAAACCATAAAAAAACAGACTTGTAAAACCACAGTACCAAGGCTACATTCCAAAAGCAGAGCAGTGAAAACACAAAGTCTTTTTGTTATTTGATTAAAAAAATAAAAATTGATAGCTAATTATCTATCTTTTATACCTAAATTATTCACCTTAAACAAGCCTTTGTGAGAAGTTCCTGTAAAAATTAAAGATAAACCCAGTAGATTTCTACAGCAATTAAGTTAAAGGTATAAAAATGAGTCAAATAACTAAATAATTCAATAGGAAATTATAGCTGTGCTATAGAATTTTTATGAACTTTTATTAAAGTATTACATTCTTATTACAGAGTATCATCAGACTTGGATAAAATTCTGCATACAAAATTATAGTTCTGTACTAAAATCTGATCTTCATTCTGACTAGGGATAATTTCGTATTATCACAAAACATCCTATTTCTTGTTTTGATCATAATTATTTGCTCACATCATTGATTTTCTGATTACTGTCTCCCACTTTTGAAAAAAAGAATTGTTCCCAGCCTCTGAAAATGAAGGCTATGCTGTGTCTTTCTTGACACCTTCAAGCAACCTGTTAGGCAAGCACAAATAATGCAAACCCTGGTGTCACAGAATACTCGTAAAGAATATAAGAGACCTTCATATATTTATAAGGGTTTTTTCTAGGAAGACATTGCAAAACACAGCAAAATAAAAAAAGGAACAAAGACACATGCTTTTCCTTAGTGTGTGGTGGAGGGGACTCCACAGGGTTTTCCCCAGACTGTCAGCAATCACGCTAGGGTTATCCCCAGGTCAAGCTCAGAAAATGGTGATTTATGATCAGGTTTGCTGACCCTTTGTCCTGCACCCATCATTTCCTCCCACGAGCACCTCCTCCATGTCTTTGCTCCTGAACTACCACGGAGAAGAATTCCTGAGGTTTAGGTCCAGTTAATGTCTGAGAGGCTTCCGAGTCCTTCCTGCAAGGGAATCTCTGTGCTGCCTCTGGGATCTGTCCTTGCATCTGAAGGCACTTTTTTCCCAATGCTTTAAAAGTGACCAACTGAATTCAGCACTTGAAGACTTCAGGTTAAATCAAAACCTTGAGATTTATGTGCCTTTGGTGGACAATTCACAACAGAAAGGCAATGGAGAAAGATTCATCAAATTATGTTTCTCCTTCCTTTGGCTAACAAAACTTTCTGAGGGCCAAACCAGGTCCTTTTTTGGGTAATAAGTCGCCAGTCTGATTGTGTAGCATCAGCTGAAATATAAGACTGGAGATGACCCTGGTAGTAATGCCTGTAGAGTACTGTTTTTCTGAATTTTGTCTAAAGTGATAAAATTAGAGATATTAAAGTCCTAATGTAAAAATGTCAGCCAACAAGACGTACGAGATACACCCTTCATGGTGAAAGTACTGTGATGCCCTAGCAAAGAAGCTCTCATCATTCAGTGCCTTCCACACTGTTTCTGTCTCCATTATTTGTCTGTGTATCAGGCTACAGGTATTTCCAGCAAGCATGTTCTGGTGGCAGTGCTCCCTGGCCTGCCCACGTCTGCTGAACTCTTCATTTTACCATATCAAGATGCCACCAGAGAAAAAAAAAGAACAGAAGCAAACCTAGAGCAGGTATCGTGCCCATTACTTGGATAAATGTACGTTTGTGCATTTCTCTGTGTGTGTATATACATGAGATATATAAATATCCGTATGTATATGGATTTGTATATGGTTAGAACTGATAATTATGGTAGGAATGAATCTGATTCACTTGGGTAATATTACACACGTTTCATCCTCTTTAGGGGTTCTTTTTATGTTTCTGGTTTTTGGGGGGGTTGGTTGGTTGATTTGGGCAGGTTTTTTGTTTGGTTGGTTTTTTTTCTCCCCAGCATTGGAAACAGGCTTTGGAGCTGTCTTTAGGAGTTTAGATGTCCATTTCTGTTCCCTTAGAAGTCCTGTTTACTTCCATGGAAGCAGGAAGAAAGAAGGAAGGATTTAGCGGATGATTTGCTGCCAACAGGAACTGTGGAGTAGCTTCATGAAGTAAAGTTTATGACACTGTCAAGAGTCTAGAAAGCACTGAAGGACAGAGCTGGATGGCAAACCTGGGCAGTTCAGAACTTCACTAGTTTAAGGCACAGGGATGGGATTGGACAATCTGCCTGCCTTCTTCATGGTGCTGGAAGTGGGGCTGAGCCACTGTGGATTGTTTTTTCTGTGAACAGCTGAAATAGGTTGTGATGGCTGAAGGACCCTGTCTGCACACCCAAAAGGTCCTACCAACCAGATGGGCCTAGCAGGATTGTAACTAAAAGATAAAGCACCATGCTAGGCAAAAATCCTGAAATATCGTAGAATTATAGAATTGTTGAGTTTGGAAAAGACCTCTAATGCCATCGAGTTCAATTGATAATCTAACACTGCCATGTGCACCACTAAACTGTCCTCTTGTCCCATAGCTCCTTTGCTGTCTCTCAGCTTATTAGTTCAGATTCCAGGGGCAAAGATAACTTTGGCCCTGAGGGAAGCACTGCTGTACCTCTGCCTCTCCATACCCCACGTCCAAGGCTCAAGCCATTTTAACTTAGCTGTGAGCCTCAAACCTCCAAGTCACCCATATTCTTAAGCTTTCCCTTGCTCAGCATTCCTAGCTGTCATCTTTTCTTTTGACAAATTGCTTTCTTCTTCAATTTTCACCACCCATGTAATAAACAAAAAATATGGAGATTTACTGCTCTGAAAAATCTTTCCTTCCTTTTCTCCTTCATTTCCCCTTCTCCTTGCTTCCTTCACAAACTGGCAAGGAAGCTAGTCCATAAACTTTCAAATTTACATCTGACCCAGCTCCCTTCCAGCACTCAGCAGCTTACTCTTTCTCCCTCTTTTTATGCCTTTTTCTCTCCTGTGAAAACAGTCTTTGTGGCTGTGGAGAAAGGAAGCCCTGGGAGTGCTCTCATGGACAAAAAAAAAAAAAAAGTAATTTTCAGTGTAACTCTATCAACATCTCTGGCATCCTGCAGGGTCCAATTGGTAACCTTTGGAGGAGAGAGAAACTATTTGCCATGTGCAGCCAGCTCTTTGCTGTGAAAAAATCCAGGATGGTCAGAATGTTTTTCTTTCTGGTCTGTGAGTGATGCATTCCCCTTCCTAGTAACTCTGGTAGGAAATGGTGGGGTTTTCAGTGAGAACTGCCCAAGGGCCACAAAAGGTGCCTCTGTCCTCTGCTCTGAAGCATATTCTGATACTGCTCCTGTTTTGTCATCCTGTTTTGCCTGTGATCCTTCACTATGCCTCGCCCAAAGTGTTTCAGAGCTCATTCAGCAGCCTCTCTGTGCTTGAACTTGCAGGGATGAGTATTGGGACCAAATGTTTTTGATGGCTGCACCTTAAGTTGCTTCTGAGGTATTTCTGATGTATAGTGCTGTTTTCTGGTAGGAACAGAAGTCTGTTTTGTGCTCATGGGCAAGGAACAAGCTATTCAAAGGGACGTATGCGAGTTTGCAGGTGCACACCCAAAGGAGTTACTGTTCTGAATTATTTTTCTAATTTAGAAGAGAAACTTCCAAGCATACAGGGAATAAAGTGGGAATAGTTTACGCAAGTACTACAATGGAATAAGGCTCCTTAAGGAAGCACTTCATTATAGAGATTCCTTTCTTGGTTACCTGAGCTAGACCACTGGTCTGCCATGGGTAACCCTGAGGGGTGTATGTGGTTTCAGGGACTTTCACATTTACCAGTAAATCTCATTCATATTTAATAACCATGAGAGGCTTAGATTTTTCTGTTTCTCCTTGAGGTCGATTGAGCTGCTCTGTTTTTATCTGATACATATTCATTTGGCTTTGTAAACGTATTTTTAGGTCTCTGTCCGGCTAAGGACATAACTCCCATTGACTTCAGAGGCACTTAGATGTCCACTATCCCTTGAAAATCTAGGTCTTGGTTTCCCATTTATCCAAGTCAGTAATACTCCTTTGTGCCACTCATGTTTTATGAGTCTAAACACAGTAGGCCAGTAGTAGTGGGACCACAGTCATGCCTCACTTGACAAATGTACATTTCCATGCAGTTTTCCATGAGGATGGTGCATTTGTGTCTCATGCTCTCTTTGAGATTGTGGTTAGATGGTAAATGTCATTTTCTTCTTGACTTGATGTATCACTTTCATGCAATTGTCACAAATTATTTTTTTATGCATACATAGAATCATTGTCATATCTGTTTGCATTTAAAAATGTGAACTCTGCATTCCTAATATTTTCCATTGGAGACTAAAGTACTTTTTAAAAGTTTGACTGCTGCTGACAGCTAAAAAAACATGCTACATGTGAATCTGGAGAAGTTTTCTCAAAGTGCGACATAGGACCTAATACGTAAATACATAAATACAAAAAAAGGGCTTGATCCACTCCACTTTCTGTAGTCAGTGTAAAGTTATTTGTCACAGTTTCCTGAAAAATCAAAAGTCCTTTTCATGCTGCAGAATCCCAAAACACATTCATAAAATCTTGTTTTTATGACAGGAATATTGTGGCTTTCCTTTTTTTTTTTTTTCATTTTTTTTAATTGGGTCATTTGATTGCTCTGCTGTATTTAACAGCAGCTGAGGACAGACTACCACCCTGTTTAAAAATGTAGAAATAATTGGCAGTTGTCAAACACTGGTCTTTGATTTCAATGCTATGACTGCAACAACACTGAAATATCCCAAATGTTGCAAAAACAGCCACACAGAATTGCCACTGCCCACTTGGGCTGCAATGTATTGTTTCACAAACTTCATGGATGGGCTTGGTGAATTTGATGATTACAGAATTCAGATCTGCTGCTTCAAAAGCACAAAATTCTTTCTCTTCAGTGAAAGGCAAATCTCTAATAGTATCATTTCAAGAAATTGAGTTATTTTTAGCACAAATCCAGTTCAAAATGAACGCTTGGTAGGAAAATATTTGACTTAAAATTCAGCAGAGGGCAGTTACGATTACTCTATTTATTTCAGTGTATGGTTTTGCTCAATAGGAGGATCCTTAGGGGTTATCTTTTTATTTATGCATTTCACAAATTAGCTTCTTTCCATGTTGTTTGTTAGTGGGGGCTTTTTGTCAAACATAACAAATGCATTTTCTTTTATTCAAATGAAATGTAAGCAGAAGGCACATGAGAATTCTGAAATGATGTTTCATGTAAAGGTCTCAGTGTTATCCTGAATTTCTCTTTAGTTCTTCATTTGGGTGCTTTTCAGTGGCCTATTCAAAATTACTGTAAAAGAATGCAAAACAGGTAGGAGCAAAGAGTTAATGACATTTTAGGCCATTAATCTTTTCTCTGAGAAGAGCTCTCAGCAACATAGCAGGATGGAGACTTTGGCAAATGGTAACATCAGCTGGTTGGTAGCCAACAGTACTCAATATGTTGCAGCTGTGGCCAGTATCTGTATCCAGCCAAAGAGATGGGAAATGACGTGGATGACTGAATATGAAATGGACAGTGATGAACTGCAGAGATTAAATACCTCTTGTGAATTTAAAACCATTGAGAGTGGCATTCTGGAAGCCTGTAAACATATACCTCTTGGGACTCTTTCCTTAAAGCAGATTTAGTTTTACATCTGCTTCTTTGTAGCTGATGGAGCATCAATCTTACTTCATAGTTTGGGGTTTTCTTTCACCCACTCTCCTAAGCTTTAGTGTTTCAGTGTATTTGCTTTCAGTACTTTTCTTTTTTCTGATGTATTTCAGGTATGCCCATCACCAAAATATTTTTAGCAACACAATCATGACAATGAACGCCTTCAAATCTTACAGAAAATTGTCCAATCAGTCCTGGAAAATAAGTTCCAGGAAGAGGTCGATATATGGGGTAAATTATCTAATGTTTACTAGGAGAGATTTTTTTAACATCTGTGCCTTTGAATGAAGATCAAGTCTTCCACTGGCACTTAGGGAAGGTTGGGCCAGTATTAAGTTAAGGCAGATGAGAGAATGGAATAATGTGAACCAAAAGACCTTGTGCCAGGGGCTTTTTTCCCATTGCCAGCTTTTCTTAAGAGCTGCTTGTGTGCTGTAGGAGAGGCTGTGTAAATCTCATCTTAATACCTTTGAGTTAACTCCTGCCACGTGACTATCAGCCCTCTATCCCTCATCTTTTGCTCAGTGTACAGAGCAGCCCTTGATTCTCAAGACTGTTTTTGGTTGCCTTTGTTCATCAAAAGTGGATCCTGGCTTTTATGTCCAGGTTCTCTCTGGGTTCATATCTGCTGCTCCATTCTTGTCCCACAGTAACCACAGGAATATCCTCTGCCTCGTGCTCTCACAGTGTCCCTGGGTACTCCCAGCAGCTTGAATTTAGCATCTTTCATTAAAGATCTGAAGAAATTCCTGCTGGAGCCAGTAAGTCAGTGACTGTGCTCTTTTCAGTGCTAAGGCAAGCAAGCTTTAGAGGCCCCGTGTGAAGTGTCCAAGGTTATCCAGGGCAAGTGGCACAGTTTAAAGTAATCCACATTGGCCCTGACTCCCACTTCACTTTCCCAATGCTGCTTCAAGTTTCTTCCTGCTAAATCAATGTGCATAATTCTTTCCTTAGTTGTTTATTGATTTGCTCAATGAATTGAATAGAAGTGTAGCACTCATTAGTTGAGATCTTTACACAGTATCTATAAAATTATCAAGATTCTTAGCTAGTGCATACTGGCACAGTTGAATCACATTCAATTAGTCTAAAATAATTTACACCAGGGGTTTCAAAAGTCAATAAAGGTTTGGGAAAATGCCCTTCTCAGTGAAAATTCTGCTTCTTGGTTCACACTGTTCTTTTACAGTCGTAACTCTGACAAAATGCTAAGAAAAGCCAAATTAATTTTTGTTTTGTTCCATTTTTAAATTGGAATCTCTTTTTTTCCCATTCAGAAATTGTCTGTTATTATTATTCATTATGTGTCCTTTGATGAAAAATGATACATGAAGAATAGTTTCTATTACTGAATTATTTTTGCACATCATGCTTAATTCTGCAAATGAAGCAGATAAAGTCAATGAGGCTCAGTTAAAGACCAAAACTAATTCTGAAAGCTAATTATTTTCACAAGACAGACTCTTGAAGACTATAAATTAGGAGGTTGCTATTCTAAGAAGTTTTGTCTTCAGCCAAGTTAGTTGCATCTCCAGGAGGGAGAGATGAAGAGGGGGAGGCCTGAGGCCAGCCTGCTCCTCAGATGAAGGTCTGGCTGTTCAACTGGAGTTTCATTGCTATTGTTGAAACAGACCAAAGTACTTTGATGTTTCCTTTTCTGCCTTTAAACCAAAATGTATCCATAGGATCACCTTGAATGCAGAAATAAAGGGAAGCACAAACCCTAAAATATTCACCATTGAAAACTTTCTATTACCTCAACAACTGAGATCAGCCTTTGTGGAAATTTAATTCAGAGACACTTTATTAATGCTGCAAACAAGTCAAGTCACAACCATTCCTAGATTAAAGTCTGATAACTGAGCTAGAAATAGGCTTGATAAAGCAAGAAAGGCAGAGGAGTCTGTTCTCCAATCTCAAAGCAAATCTCCTGACTGGCCTTTCAGTGCACAGGTCCCCTTGGGACCATGTGAGGACCACAAACACTGCCAGGTGCAGCTTTGGAGAGCAGTGTCCAATCCCAGTGTGAATTTGGCCCTTGAGGTCTATGTAAGCTGCTCACTGACCTCAAATACTGGCTTTTGTAAGCCATTAGGTATGGTTTCTATTTCAGATAATTTTTAGGAGTACAGAAATGCATTTTCACTCTGTATGACTGCTTTGAAGAGAATTAAAGAAAAATTAAAATATTGTACCAAACAAGCAAACATTTTAAAAACATGTCTGAATGCATCTTTCTTCCCTCAGATGTGTGTGTCAGGAATCTCCAGAGCTGCCTGAGGAAGGCAGATATCTGATTCTCACTAGAACTTCTGGCACTTTTGAAGATCTTAGGCTGTTACTCACTTTTTTCATTTGTTCGGATTCCATAAAGACCAAGGCAAAAAAAAAAAAAAAAAAAAAAAAAAGCTGTACACAAAAAGCCACTGGGAAAACATGTAATTAATCGAGCCAAGGAAATGTGCTTTATACTCTGCACAGAATGAACAGTGCTGCTGCCAGTTTTGACACTTTGTGTGTGGTCCTGGAACAGTTACGGCTGTTTCAAGCCTCTGCTGAGACACTGATGGTCTCAGGCAGAAATTATTTTAGTCTGAGATGAATTTGTACAGGATGCTCTACAATGAAGTCCTCACTCATGATCAAGTAACAAAGCCATACAGTGATAATAAATTTCAGTTGTGACTCTTTCTTCCTGTCTTTCTTCCTTTCCCTTACTACTTCACCCTTAGTCCCTCTCTCCTTCCTTTGTTTTGTTTGGAAAACAAAAAATTGTTTTTCCTTTCCATTGGGCCTCTTGTTGACAGTTCTCTCACACACCTTGCCTGTTGGGAGGCAGCCACAGCACCTCTCAGCTGCTGTTTTGCCTCTTCACTCCGTGCCACAGGAGCCGACAGGCAGGCCAGGGCAGATCTCACTGTCCCTTCAAGTCACTAGTGCCCAGCCAAATCTCTTGTACCTTCTCATGCTGACTTTCTCCAGATTCTCCCATTCTTCCATTTCTTGCCCAAATCCTTGAGGAAACCATTCTCCAGTACTACATAGCAATGTTTGCTAGCTGCAGACTGTTACATATCACAGTTAGCCTCTGCTTGAATAGAAGGTATCATGTATGTTTTTTTATCTCTCCTCTTTCCCTGCCATTTTGTGCAGCTAATCACAATGTGCTGAAGAGGAATGACACACAATGTGGTTGTCTCCTTTCTTTAGTTTACTGTCTTGTATTTCGTTGTGTTGTTTTGTTTTGTTTTGTTTTGTTTTGTTTTTTCTTCCCAGAGGCTCAGCTGACCCAGCAGCATCAGGATCTCAGAGCAGAAAGAAAAATTCCTGCAGGGTTATGGAGGAGAGCTGTTAGGTTTTATGTGGGACTGGATACAGCCAGGATGATACTTTTCCAATTAGTTCCATGAGCCATTAATGTACCTGGTTTACAGCATCTCAGTCTGCATCTGTTGCTCTAGTTTTAGAGATGAGAAACTTTTTATAGTTGTCAATCTTGGTTATTAATACGCTCAGATCCTTAAAGAGGGCTATAATTTGCTTCCCAGGCATTCTTCATGTACTGCATATCTTTGTGTCACCATCCCTGCTGCTCTGAGCTCAACAGATGGCTCTTTGAATGCAGGTGGTATTTTTTCTTGCTATTGGAAGAAATATATTTACTGCTCATTCTGGCACCCATGAAATAAATTGTAACTTAAAAGAGATATATTTAAAAGTATAAATAAAATGCCTGTAAGAGTTATTGCCAAATTGATATTGGACCAAAGGCACCTATTCAAGTGATCAGCAGCCAGAAATGAAGTGTATGAGCCAAGAGTATTGAAAGAGCCATTAAGAATGTTAAAAAAATAAAAACCAGATAAATCCCATACTGTGATGAATGATAGCCAAGGAACATCTAATCATATCTGGGTAGAATTTACTGAAATAGCTCAACCAGACAAAAATGAAGAATGTGAAAAAGATGGTGTAAAAATTATTGGAATGTTCTTTTTTCTGACAATTTTTCATTAATCTTCGAGAAGGAATAAGGATTTATTTAAAACAAATTGAATTAAGTGGTGAGCACTAGAATACGATTCCACTTGATCCTGGTATGGCTATAAAAACACATTCTCAGCAACTGCATAAACTGCATATTAAGGGTTATGGGGGTGTTGTGTTTCCAGTTTTCCAACCACCTCTCCCTAATAAGCCAACCTGGGGAACTGTGACTGTTCAATTGCAAAGTTGAGCTCTGCTGTAAGAAAATGTGAAATACATGAAACGTCAGGCAAATGAACATACAAAAGACACACAACAAACTGTCAACACCATGTCTGTAGGTTTCCATTCCTTGATTAATCTGTCTGGATTTTTTGTTTTTAATGGCAACATGCCTGGAACTTCTTGCATGTAATGAAGTATGATGTGGAAACAGTGGATCTATGCATGTTGCTACAAAGTGACTTAAAAAAAGGCATGTTTGCCAACAGATTGGACCAAAGTTTGGCTCCTTTACTGCACAAGTACTCATTTCATGGTGTCTTATCTCAGCAAATGCTCATCTTTCCTTTTGTGTCCTTAAAGGAGGAGTAATCTGCTTCATTTCTGCTAGGGCTCTGTTGATGTTTTTAGTTTTAGAAAGATAATCTGGTGATCTGAAAGCTCTGTGGAATATCTCCCCCATGAAAGAGAATGGGTTATGCATGTAGCCCATAAGAAGAGATGGAACACACATTTTGTGTAAGCCACATTCTGTAGTCAGTAAACACTTCCAGATTTGAGCTGGTTCTGGTACATATTTAAGGATTAGCGAGCAGCTGTCTTGAATCTCAGAGAGCTGGATGAAATTAAATTTGCTTTTAGAACTTGAAAATTAGCTGCAAGCTGTGGCAAGGATCTAAACCATTCATTTTTATTCAGGTATATCCCATGTTATGAACATCCTCTAAGAGCATGGGACTGGCCACTCAACAAGCAAGAAGTTATTTATTACGAGCAAGTGTTCATTAACGATGGAAATGTTCCTTTTCCCTTGAACAGTGAATGAGTTCACTGATGTGCTGCTGCTGGCTGGTCCTGTGGCCACTTTCACATGTGGGTGGAACATTCCTTTGGGGCTCAATTCCCTTCTGCTGTTGGGCTGCTCCCACAGAGGTGTGACAGGGCACCTTGTTGCTCAGTCACTGCTGACCATACACAAACCACTCTGTCCAAAATCCTTCATTGTGAGGTGATAGGAGTCTGTGCTTGGAAAACCTGCAAAATCTTTGCTTTGCCTGCAGCTTTATTTCCTACTCACCTATTGGAAATCTAAACCAATGATCAAGAAAGAAATGCGTTTCTTATTTTCTCTCTCTCTCTTTTTTTCTTTTTTTTTTTGGTTGGTTTTTTTTTCTTCCCAGATTTCAGAAACGCTGATCCAGAAACTGAATCAAAACCTGGTCCATTTTGAGTTGAAGCCAGGAGTTCGAATCCTCGTCCATGCTGCCCATTTAACAGCAGGTGAGTATCCTCTTTCTGTGTATGCCTTCTGTGTTGCTCTGCAGCAACACAGCATAAAACAAAGCAATATCGATGGCAGTAGTGTGCTATCAGCTGTATTTTAAACATTTCTTATTTTTATATCACAATAACAACACAGTATATGACCTGACATTAAAATGCCTGCTCTACCTCACCTTTCTACATCATGCCAAAAAGATACAGTGGCTTTTACATTTACGGCTAATCCTTTTGTTTTCTTGGGTGCAAGAATTTACTGGTTTTCAGTGAACGTGGTAGAAGTAGCAGTAGAAGTGTGTATTTCTTGGTTATCTCTGAAATATTCAACAGCTAAGCATCACCGTGGCATTTTCAGCCGGGGCCACACAGTGCAAAAGTTACCTGCTAGCCTTGTTCAGACATTTGAGAGTCAACAAACATTCAAAGCAACTAAACACTGCTCAAAAGTTGTTCAGCAGTCTGAAAGACTAGAATCAATATAGATATGCACAAAAATAAGATCAGGCAGTTTGGACTTTAACTTTTAATCCTGTCTCAAAATAAGTCATCTCCGAAGTCCTGATATTTAATTACATATGTCACTGTCTAGTCTGCATGCTAAAACATCATTTCACAGCACAGTCCTGCTTAACTATTACCAGAGATGGGACAAACCAATCCACACTCTTGGAGTTCCTTTTCCCCGGGCACTGTTGATAATTCTGATCAGTTGGTATCAGTTTCTTTTGTCAACTTGCAAACTTAAACCTTCAGTTCATTTGTACCAGCAAACTGCTCTCCAAAAAGCTTTTTGTGGTATGAATGGGACTGCCCAACCAGATGTCACTCCCTGTGCTGCCTTGTAAGCAGTAAGAAAAAGCAGACTATTAAGAAAGGGTGAAATGTGACTGCATTTAAGTCCCCTGAAAAGAAAGGCCTGAGGTTTCCAATATTTCATTTTTCCTAAGCAGAGCTTTCTAATATCTGTCCTGGGAATATTGCTGTATGTTTCTGCTTTCCATTAGCTGTGGAACAGCTGACCAGATGCTTATTTTTTAGACAAGTTAGAACCTAAAGGATATGTCAGCTTCAAAAATGGAGTTACATGCAATTGTTCATAATTTTTACCAAAAATACAAGTTTTAATTTGTATTTACACACAGACACCAGGAAGGAGTACTTTTTGTCCATAACAGATGCAAACACTCATTTTTTCTGCAAGGTAGACTTTGTTGTACTCTCTCAAAGCCACTGCTGAGTGATTGCTGTAACTGGACTCACAATGTCCTATAGGAACACTACAGGATTTTGTCTCTTGCAGAAACAGGATTCAGTAAGAATGCAAAATGAGCTTGGATGGCCAAAGAACAGTGACTATGAGGTCTTTGAGGGATTATGTCTCCTTAACAAGCTGCAGAGGTCATGACTGTTCTCTAAGTAAAAGGCCCAATTTCATGATACCAAAACTTGTGGATAGTTTTAATGCCTTAAGTTTTAGATTTCATATTTGCCAGATTCTGTACTGCCTTAGTGTGTGACTCTGAACTTCATATAAAGTGTTAGCCAGTTCTCTTCACAGCTTAGTTAGCCAAAACAATCCTTTTCTAGCCTGAGAACCAAGGACAGCATTGCAGCTTCAGTGCCAAAAAAAGCATAAACAACAGTGAATTGAGGAGAGCAAACTGGGAGGATGGGACTTCATAACCTTAAGCTGGAATTGGAAAATTAACTCCAATATGTAAATGGACCAAAATTTATAGAAGTGTGAAAACTCGTGACCTGTCGTCCATCTTAGTCCATCTTGGGTCCATCTTGGGTAGAGCCACAGCTGGGCTCTTGTACTGCCCAAGGTGTATCCTTTGAAGGCCTTTTAATAAATACTACTTTATTCTTTTAACTCTGTCTAGCCTCTGTTCCAGGTAGCCTTTCTAGGCATCAGTTTAAAATTCGACAAAAAGCCATGGGAGATTTACTTCCCTGCTGAAAGCTATTGTTTTGGTTGTTAGGAAATAAGAAGAACTGGCCTTTGGAAATCCAAGCTTTTCTACAAAATTAAATAAAATTAGGCAGGGAAACCTGGAACACAGCACAGTGCCAGAAGCAACCCTTAGAAAACACAGTCCCAGGGGATGAACACGCCCAAGGTGCTGCTCTGGGCTATGTTATCCCTTGTTTCCCAGCCTTTTCACTGATTTTGTGTTGGACTCTGGTAGCCATGGGCTGAACAGCAAAGTTCAACATGTGTTTTTGGAAGGGTTCACACGCATTTATGTGTACACCTACATTTATGTTGCCGTGCCTCAGTGCACATGTATGTTCCCCTCTGTGTGTGCCTGCCCACACAGAGCAGCATTTTCTGCAGCAGAGGACCAGCAAAAGTGCAGGTATCTAAAGTAGCTTGGAGTGGACATTCAGGCAGAACCTGTAGAAATGACCCTCTGCCTGTGTGTGTTGTGTGTGAGTGTGTGCATTCCCTGGAGCACAGAAGAATGACAGGCATTGGCCTCAGCACACATCAGACTTCTGTCTTCTTTGTTCAGACACACTGGAGGAAGGATTAATTAATGGCAATTATAGACAACAGATTGCAATTCATTCATTGTGTTCATTCCCTCTTCTCATGAGATAAAAACAAACCAATGTCCCCAACCCAACAGACAACAACTTCAGCTCTAAGGCAGAGGAAAATATGCCAATATTCCTCACAAAGCAGTTAAATAGCTGTTTATTACTAGGCTCTCAGTGCAGCATTAGAGAAAGAACATTGAGTGATGCTGAATCTGAATAGGCTGGAGAGCCACTTTGTCATCCCACAGAACTGCAGAGACCCACAAAACACAGATGGAGAGGGGACAGAGTGGAGATGTGCAAGGAATTCATAATAATGGATTCTGTCATTCTGGTTCTTGCTAGATTTTGGAAGGGGAAGGTTTTTCAGTTCTCTTTGTAAATTTTCACTTTATGAGTCTGGGCGTGAAGCTGAAAATACGTGTGCAAATGATGTCTGTGCCTTTGCTTGTGTGTGCCTGTTTCCTTGTGTCTTCTGGCTCAGGAGGGATCTGTTTAGTGCATGTAAAAAGGTGCAAGAGAGGGAGGATGTGTTTGGCAGCAGTTCAAGTTGGCTTTGAGTGCCTTGCAGAGGAGGGCACTACCTGGGCCACGTTCTGTGTGTGGGGATATGTTTGTTCCTTGTCACAGCACAGCTGGAGCTCTGTGTCTGTCTGCAGTACAATGTCTGCATGAACAACTGACTCCTCTGCCCCTACGTGGGAAACTGCTTGGAGACTCACTGCCTTCCTGTGTGTGTGTGAGAGAGTGAGGGAAACTCTGTTTAATACCATTCGCTTTGTATTTCTGGGAAATCCGTGCTTCTGGATGGGTTGGGTGGCCTTGTTTTGGGAGGGGTTATGGCAAGATGGAGAGCAAAACTCTGAGAGAAATACAGAGAGGCTCTTTATCTGATTAAGATTGGTTTTGGTGTGTATTGGGTTTTTTTCCTGAATCTGAAAGAAAGTCCTCTAAGGTAAAGCTGTGGAACTTCACATCAAGGGTTATGTTGAGCAGCACAGGTGATCTGAACTTGGGTTTCTTCCCAGGTGGATTAAAAAGGGAGAGAAGCCCAGGAGATGTGTAGACCTGCTACAAGTGCAGTAAGAGGGGAGAATGAACTCTATTTCTGGAGGGAGCAGCTTTCACTTCAGGCTGGGGGTGGCTTTAACCTTCTCCTCTCTTGCAGCTCCCCTGGTGGATCTCACTCCCAGTCACAGTGGTTCAGCCATGCTGATGCTCCTCTCTGTAGTTTTTGTGGGACTAGCTGTGTTTGTCATCTACAAGTTCAAAAGGTATGACCTTCCCTGAGCCATTTCCTTCTCTCCATTGCTGCCTTTCGCTGAGGTGTTTGGGCTTTGTTTGCTGGGTTTTCTTTTCTGATTGAGTTCTTTTTGGTTTGTAAAAGCTGATACTACATCATCTGCCAGAGTACCACACAATGATGGTTTCTGTTAATGTTTTAGGAAGATTCCTGGCCTTAATATATATGCACAGATGCAGAATGAAAAAGATCAAGAGATGGTCAGTCCAGTCAGTCAGAGGGAAAGCATACCTAATGTCCCTCAAAGTGAGCTGATGAGCCCTGAGCAACTAGTAGATGAGAAGTTGGAAGTCCACCCCATAGGTAAATAACTTGCAGCATCCTGCAGCTGGTCAGACTCTGACTTATAATTGGCTAACCTCTTTCTCAGCCTCCCCTCTTCCCATATTCCTGCACAGTCCTCCTCCCATCCTCTTCTGCTGCAACATTAGTTTTGCTACAGGCAACCTTCTAACTCTTCCCTCTCCCTCACTGCCATGTGATGAAAGGGAGGGGAACAACTTTAGGCTTTTTCTCTCTCCTAGTTGCTCTACGTAGATCCCCTCCCCTTCTCAAAAAAATCCTGCTGGCAATGTAATTTATTTTGCTGGGGCTGATATAGTTGTGGGGCTAAGCCCCATATCCAGAAGAACTTCAGCCACGCTCACCTGGAACATGGTGGTGGGCAGGTGACTCGGTAAGTAATATCTAAAAGCTAAATATCTGCTGATGTTTTGACTGCTGGAATCTTTGTGCTGTGCCAGACCTTGTTGCCAGCAGCAGTGTTAGTCTGGCTGATTCCCAAATAAACTGAGTAAAACCTGGGATCTCTGTATTGGACAGCTGGGTTTATCCTTCAGCTGACTTCCCCCACAGGCCTCTGTGTTTGATTATTTCCAAAAGCAGGCATTTTTAGGACTTAAAGTGAATAGATTTGGACAGGGCATTCTGGGATCAGTCTGTTTCCTGTTACCCTGGCTACAGTAAAAGTATTGGGACAGAGCAGGGAGGTTTCAGTCTGGAGACATGTTCTGCTACAGCCAGGACTGCTTAGACAATGCTCAGCTTCTTTCATGAGGTGACAATTTTGCAGGTCCAGACTGGAGATACCCCTGCAAATAAGGTCATGCACCTATTTTAGAGGAATTAAAGAGAAAAGGCTGCCCAGGGATGTTGTGGAGTGTCCTTCTCTGGACATATTCAGAACTCTCCTGGACATGATCCTGTGCGACCTGCTCTGGGTGAAATTGTTTTAGCAGGGGGGTTGGACTAGATGTTCTCCAGAGGTCCCTTCCAACCCCAACTGCTTTGTGATTCTGTGACTTAGGCAGGAGCACAGCTGCAGCTGAGATTCCTTTTTTGTGCAGTTTCGTCAGCCTAAACAAACCTTAGATCTCAGGTACCTGAGGATGTTCCTAAAATCTATTGGAGTGTTTTCTAAAGCAGGCTTGGAGTCATGGCTGCTTTAGGGAGGGAACAAGGAAAAGGGCAATTAAAGGGAGGAGTGTGATGTGCAAAGATTGCAGCCTGTGAAACAACCTGGGAGGAAAAAAGAGAAAGGCTCTTGATGAAACTGATGTCTCAGCTGGAAGCTCCACTGCTGTCAATGCTGATGTCTCCTAACCTGTTCATTAAGGAGATTTTTTTAGCTATTAAAAGCGTTTAAGCAGCTATTCATCAGCAGACCTGGATACCCCTGCTTAGCAGAACACAGGACGGAGTGAGGGGACCAACCTTCCCATGTGGTGTTCCCCATACAGAGCAACCTCAGGCCACAGTCCAGAACCCAAGGAAAGGAAATGCAACCAAGGTAGTCTGGACAGAGGACTTCCAAAAAGCTTGTGGATCACCAAGAGATTTCAAGCCAAGACCCAGAGCGGTGCGTCCTAAACTTTAGCAATTTTTGGTTTGGTTTGGTTTAGTTTGATTTTTTTGTTGGTTTTTTTCCCCTCTCGAAACCTCCAAAGCAAAATTGCTATAAGATGCTAAGAGAGAAACACCCAATTTCAAGTCAGGAACTCTGTTTCTAGAGTTGGGTGAGCTTTGGGCTTTGAGCTTCCCCTTTCTAAAAGAATGCAATGGTGGTGGCTCATGCTGTTCCAGGAGCAGGGACAAACATTTTCACAGGTCACTCAGACTGCAGTGGCAAGGGTCAGTCACTGCTAGCTCTATGCAAAGTACCTTCAAAACTGCTCTTGCTGGAGGTGGAAACTTAAACCCTGGAAGGCTCCAGGATAAGAGAAATCAAAAGCAAAATTTGGGGGCAGGTTTTCATTTGGTGCATCTATAGCACTTCTGGCTTGCTATACCAGCCAGAATTTTATACATTTTTCAGCTGTGCTACTGGACACTGCACTGAAGCAGAAATTGGCCTTTTACGCTCCTTGGTTTGAACTTGTGGCTGCACAATCGAGCACTAAAGTTAAATGTGCGAGATACACAGGCTCAATTATGTATCAAAAGGAATCAGTCCAACAAACCTCCTAAGAGTGTTTTTCCATCCTGCCAGTGAGTTGAATAAGAAAACTGAAACAGAGCTCATTGACAAAATGAGAAGGTCTGGACCTAGGTGTGAACAGAATAGAAAGTGCAAAGGCACTCTCCTATGCAGCCACCTCATCTGTTTCTGGAAATCAGCAATTTCTTTTTTAATGAGTTTTCTTTCTTTTGGGAAAACAAAGCAAGACTGTAATTGGGTGTTTCTCTTTTGTATGCTTGTTCAGAAACCATTTTTTTTTTCATCACCTTTGACTAACATTCAGGGGTCCTACCTTGGAGGAACCAGAATTAATGTCCCTGTATCATTTAATTTTCTCTCCAAACTCTGGCAGCAAAACCTCACTTTACTATTTTCTGGTTGTGAGTGGTTTAGGCACTTCTTTTGAAAATGCAAAGGTCAAGGTCATTTTTGAAATCTCCAGTACCTTACCATTGCAAATGACTTACACATTTCCTCTGAGGACCTCAACCCCTCCTTCCCTCCACCCCTCTGCTCCTGTCTTTCCCCCTACCGTTCAACATGAGTGAATCATCTTCATTAGCAAAGGAACAGGACATCACCCTCAGTGTTTGAATGACAAGAAAATATTTCTGGAAAGAATGTGTCAGTCTGGAACAGCTGAATCCCAAAGGCTATCAAGGTGATACCTGCAATCGTCTTCCTTGACTAAATACACGTGTTATTTACTGACTTTTATTTTGTTCTTTGCCACAGGAAGTATTTCCACAGCTGCTGAGCCCCAGAGCACAAAAGAAATCCCTACCTATGTAAATGGTTGAATTGAGGACACCAACATCTGTATCGAAAAAAGGAGGAGAGCTCACTGCATTTGGACTTTTTAATTCTTCAGATGACAAAGGGTATTTAGCTTTAAGCCTGTGCATGTGGACATTATACTGAGACCATAGTGGAACTGCATTGTACAGGTGTTCAATTTTAGTGGGGGGTGGGGGGAGAGGAACTGGTACCACTATTCACTCCTGCGGCCCTTCCCCTCACCCTTTCACTCTCTTTTTTCTGATCTGTCTCTAATTTGTAGAAAATTCATAATGATATAGGCCAAGAATATGCATGGGGGGGTCTCTTCTTTAGGGAGAGGGGTGGGCTGGGATGTGGGGGGAGAAGGGGCGGTGGGAGGTGGGAGGGAGTGTTCAGGGTTCTTGGCTTTAGGTTTAACTGCTCTTTTAGCACTTTGGGCTGTGGGAGGGGTAGCCGCTCCAGCAGACTTCCGTAGGACACACACACACACACACACACAAAATCACCCTGGAGTTTTAAGGCACTGAAAATATTCTTGGTCAGTCTGGTTTGTCTCTGTGTTTGGACTCTGCCCTTCGTTCCTCTGGCTGCAGCTGCTGCCCGTGCCCCACGCTGCGGGGAGGCTGAGTGTGAGTGTGGGTGATGCCAGCTGCGAGGCCAGGCTCCTTCTGAACAGCTTTCTTCGCCTGCTCACACCAAGGCATCCCACTGGTAGTGCCATGGGAGGATGGCGTTGCCTCCTAACCCTGAACAGAACAGAACAAGCGTGCATTGCAGAGGGTTATTGCCAGCAAGAACTTACTGTGCTTTGTGCCAGCCTTACACCTTCAATTTTGGCTGAGAGAAAGCAACACCCTCAGCTCCATGTAGTGCTGATGGCTGAATTTGTCTGGGGAAGTCCCAGGAGATCTCTGCCTTTTCAGAGTCCCCTAAAGGCCTGTCAGTTTTTTTGAAATATAGATATATATTGCCCATAGAATAGGGAGAGGTCTGTGCACAGTTTTCCTATGGCTTTCTTTGGCACCCACATTGGTTGCACATCTGCAAGCTCCTGCCACTGTGGGCAGAGAAGGCAAAATTTGGCGTGGCACTGTTGCCATGCATTTTGAGCCTCAGCACCACAGGACCACTCTCACACAAGATTTGATTTCTTACTAATAACTTAAGCTTGTATCTTGCCCTGCAAGTGGGGATGAGGCTGTAGGACGTGTCCACATAGACTGTGCAAGGGAACAGCAGGAAAGCAGGGTTAGCACACCTCAAACAAGTCCTGCAAAGACACTGGATAGTTGTGTGAAGCCTAGCCCGTGGTCATTACAGCAGTTGATTTCCAACCCAACTCAGGTAATTAAACCTAGCACCAGGATTTTGGTTTGGATTGTAAAGAGAGAAGTCTGTAACCAGTGTACACTTGCTTAACTATGTTAGGTGGAGGCCAGTAGAGGCCAGTTCATAATCAGTGGGGCACACGTAGGAGGCACCCTGATTGCTGGCATAGGTGGGTTTTGTTCAGTAGACATGGCCCATGGCAACCTGAGTCAAAACCAGGAGAAAGCAGCATGGTCAGTGTGGCCCAGAGTCCCAGGGCAGGGGTTTGCTGGTGGTGAGGGGTTTGACTTTTCTCCGTCAAAAACCGGGCACAAACCTAAATCAGCCCACTTGCTGGCAAAACAAAAATGATACCAGGGACATTAGGCCTGCAGTAGTGAAGGGATAATCACAGTACAGAGTCCTCTGCCTCTTTCTGCAGGTCCTCTGAGGACTGGTAGAAACACAGCAGTTTGTACGGCTTTGCTATTAAGTTTGCAACTACAGCTTTAAGAAAGATGGGAAAGTTTTGGCTGCAACTGTATAATAGTCCCCACTGAAGTCCAACATTAGCCAACTTATTTTTATAGTAAGCCAATCAAAAAGTTTTCTTATAGTGTTGGAACTATTTCTAATTTTAAAATCACTTTTTTTGATGTACTTTTTCATCTTCTTTTTCCCTTTCGTTAAATACGATGTAGCGTAATGTATAATTGCTATTGTTTATTGCTTTTACAGTCATATTTATTAAACAGATTATGTCTCTAAATGAAGGCCCATGTTTTTGTTGCTCGTTTTAGCCTCTATCCCTGACAGGATCACTAACAATATTAAAACAGGAGGTAGTTGATCACCTAAAAAAGATATGGATGTTCACAAATGGGGGAAAATACACTTCCTAGAAGCAAGATGCCAATATAAAGGTAACTTTCTCAGTCCTCAATTTTTCTGCTTTCCAAACGAGCAATGATAGAGGTCTGAGCAGCTCCCTGGAACTCCAGCTCCATTCCCTGTCCATGCTTATCCTTCCCCATATAGTCTCTGTTAAATGTTCCTTTCCTTTTTTTTTTTTGGCTCTGCTTCTGCCAGCACTGATGAAGGATAGTCTGAATTATTAGCATTACTGATTAATTTACATGTGAATAAAATGAAGCCGAGGAAGTTTCTGTCAGCTTGCCATATGGCAGTGGATGCATCTTGCTGAGAAAAAAGGAAGAAAACCGAACTTATCTGTTTTCAAGTCAGGATGCAGCCACTTCTTATAACAGGATCCTAGTCCAGTGGTCTTTCTTTGTACCTAAGGATCTGAATTTTTATATGCACCTAAGTAGTCAAAGCTCTGGGGTTTGGGTACCCTCCACAGCCAAGGGTGTGGTATGACACATTAGGAGTCCAGGAGTCCTGGGTTTTCTCACTGGAGGAGGGTGTAGTTTTCAGTCCTGGGCTGACCCCAGTGTAATCAACAATTATGAGCCTGGAATGTTCAAGTGGACACTGCAGCCTTCTTCATTCAGGCTGGAAAGGCCACAGAGCAGGTGAGTCACTGAGGTGTGTGAAGCCATAATCTGCTTTAATAGTTTGAGTACCCACCTGAATTAGCAGGCATCTGTTCTGGCCATAAACAGCAAGTCTGGTTTGGCAGGCAACTCTCTACAGCATTTTCAGATCATTCTCTTCAGCTTGTTGTGTGTCCTGAGGCAGAGCCTGATTGTTATTTGTAGTTGTTTTCTGGTTTGTGTAACAACACAGTAATTCACTGCTAATGGATGAACACTGTGAGTGTAAACAAAGAATGCCAAATACTTATAAAATCCAATATGAATTTTCTCTGAGGATGTTGTCTTCCCTTGAGGGAACAAAAAAAGTTCATCATCCTTTGTCAGAAGGAGTAGAGAGTTAAAATATGGTTAAAAAGTCAAAGAAAGTATGTTCCTAATTTGATGTTGATTCTCTACCATCATCTTAACATACAGATGAGACAATTGTGGCTTCATAGAGATTTATACCTGACCTAGCAGGACATTTGAGCTAAGATGCTGGATTGCTTTTCCTGGAAATCAGTAGGTGGTGTTCAAATACTTCTGGGGATTTGGGCCTCAAACAATTGCTTGCTCTTAATATGTGACTACCTTGGTTGCTTAAACTCTTTCTGAAAAGCAGGACTCTTGAAGCACTTGCTAAAGTGCTTATGAAAATGAAGCAGGAATTTCCAGTGACCCTGAATGAACCCTGTCTTGGTCCTGTCAACTTCTGCTGAGAATCTCTGACAATTGCATTTAGTGTGGTACCCCGAGCTGACAACAAGGGATTAGTATTTTATCTGTGTGCTGTCACCTCTCATTGAATGCATGAGAAGTTTCCTTGTCACATTATATCTCTAGGTACACTCAGTGTTTTAAACATTACCCCTGATTGCAGAGCTATCACGTTCATGGTGTTGAAAAAGAAAACATTATTTTCATTCAGTTAATGAGATTCTGTCTCTGCATTTCTCCATGAAACAGAATCATAAAGCATGTGAATAAATAATACTTGAGCTAAAACAGATCCTTTTAGTTTAAGTGTTGGTACGATCTTGGCCACAATACCCAGAAGAAAAGACTGAAGTCAGATTGTTTTCTAATTGATAAGATCAAATTGCTATCATGTACCAAGTGAAGAGATGTATTTCATGTGCAGTTTTACCTTTAGCTTTTTCCTTTCCCTTTTTTCCTACTGAGGAATATGCCTTTTTCTTACTGTGCTGAAAGAGGGATGTAAAGGAAATCTGTGTTGTATTTTTCTCAGCGTGAGGATTTCAGGATGTATTCCTCCTTGTTTGCATTGTAGTGCGGCCACCCCAGTGCTAGGTGCTGTGTGCACTTTGGCAGTAAGGGTGAAAAAATTAGGGGATATATTTTCCTTACCACCTCTGTATTGCAGGTCGGGTCTCACATTGTAATCTTGGGCCTTTTTGGCGAGTGGACCTTAACCAGACCTTCTCTACACACTCCAGAAGAAATAAACCAGAATCTCAACGTTTTGAGAGTTTTATACTTTTTTATGGAGAAGCCCTGAGAGACAAAGGTGCAAGAGAAGGACTGTAGCAAACCCTTGGGAAGAGAGGCACGATTGATTGCCTGCCTTTGATACAACACAGATGCAAGAAAAAAACCCTCCCTTTTTGAAACTAATTCCTCCTCCAGCCTTCCCTAAACAAAGCTGGCTGTGGTGACATTTCTGGGACTGCAGCTACCCTTGGAAACAATTACTCCCCAGCCCAAGAGCGTGGGCCACTGGTCCCATGGACCTCATCATTCCTTCTTGTGCCCCCCATGAGGCAGCCGTAGGGCAGAGCTCTGAAACAAGAATTGGACTGACAGCTGCCTCTGCTCTGGCTGCCTGCTGCAAAGAGATGAATAATGCATGCAGCACATTTAAATGTAATGTCACTGAGTGCTTTCAGGGAGAAAACCTTCCACTATTAAACCTTCCTTCATGAGAGGAACATCCTTGTTCCAATCCCCGCAGTGAGGGGCTCAACCTTTATCTCCACCCCAGAAGGCTCTGGGCTGCAGTCCCTGTGAGCTGCACTCCAGGCTGGGGGTCCCTCCTGGGGCTGAGGCAGTTCCAGTGCAGAGTCCTGCTCTTGACATTTTGGCTGAAGCTGGAAACTTTCCTTAACCTCTGAAGCAGGCTGCTCACTTGAAGTGATCCCTGCCTGGTGTCACATGAGGTGAGTGGATGAGATTCAGCACTGTTGAGAATTGGATGGTGTGTGCCAGGTGGAATATTTACACCAGATATTTCACAGCAAATAACTTTTTCCCACATTCCACACTTGCCTAGTCCCACAAAGGGTGTGAGATTCAAACCACTGTGACCCCCTGCAACTCCCCTGAAACTACATACCTAGGGGAAAGAGCTGAGATTTCTTCCAGTTCTTTCTGTGGCCTTGTGTGTGAGGTGAAGGTGTTTGGTCAGAGCTGCAGTCCCCTGAACAGCTGTACTTATGTCTGTCTCTGCAAAGTGCTTGCTCAGGAGATCCAGAAGAAGCCATAATAAACTTACAGCCAAAATCCTACCTCAGCCCCTGCTGCAGAGCCCCAGGACTGGACAGACTGGCCTCTGAGACACTGATTTCTTGCACAAAATCTTGCAGTGGGCTGTTCATGGAGTAGGTTCTCCCCTGTTGCTGCACTGGCTTGTGCGGATAAAAGTTTTTTGTACTATGGATGAACTCGCAGGACTACCATTTGGTTAATTATTGATGTTCCATTAGTGACTAGAGGCCCTGGCACTATTGACTGTCACAGGATGAAAGACAACTTGATCCCAAAATAATCTGCACTCAGGAAGGAAATTTTCGAAGCCACAGAAAGCAGTTAGTTTCCCAGATGATGTTTACACTCTGAAAAACATTTATTTAATGGACAAGAGAGAGGCCCCTTGTGAGTCCAGAGGGTTTTCTTCCTCACCTGCAGTCCTAAAATCAGCAGTGGGGTTATGATTCTCACTTGTCATCACATTTGTCTGAGCCTGGACCGGGGTCAGAGCCATCAGACGTGTCTGAGCGTGGATGTGGCTGCAGAGAAAAGCTCCGTGGTCAGTCTTTAGCAGTGCTCCACCAGGGGGGCTGACCTGCCCACCCACATGGACTCATTTTTCATTACTGGGTTATTGGTTTTGTTTTTTTTTCCCTGTGTTTTCATACCATGTTGACCTGAAAGCTTAGCACGCTGCCTGCTGCTTCCTTCTCATTCCATGGGGGTGCCAAAGACTTAGCCCACAGCTTTCACAGGGCCTTGGTGTTTATCTGTAAAACAGAAGCACTTCCTGCGTTTACAGCAGTTTTTAAGGTGCCTCAGCCCTTTGATACCCTTACAAGAAGTTGTTTCTTCTCAGGAACTGTCAGGGTTATTGGACTTCACTTCAGGGGAAAATAAACACTGGGTTATTTGCACCAACACTTTGCTGCTTGAAGTCTCCAGGCACTCAGTGTATGTTATGATATAGGAGGATTACATTTAGCAGCTCTTATAAAAAAAGAAATTATGATCCAGCCATAGGACTCTATTTTGCTTCTAAACATTTTGTATTAATTAAAAGCAATGATTCCTTTCCCTTTGATTTTTGCCCCTTTTTTTTTCTTTTCTTTTTTTTTTTTTTTCTAATTTCAAAGTTCTGGTTTCAGGTAGAGGAAGTTTACCTTCTATCCTTAGTTTTACTTGAACTTTTCCTTCATCTCTATTAAATTTCTTCTAATTATCCTTTCTAGTTATGGTGATAATGAAGAAGGCAGACAACATTACCTTTTGACTTGTTTGAACTAGATGCAAAAAATAGATTATATTGACTCTCTTTTGATATCCTGATTTCCACATTGTGCATATCAACATACTAACATGCACTTTTCCAAAACTTGCAGAAAAAAGGCAACCTTTACTCTTGAGAAACAATTAGATAACAAGGAGAAATTACGAGTATTTTTAGCTCTGAGGTTGGATGGCCATTTTCAGATCTTGGTCTTTTCATTCATATTAAGAAAAAAAATGCACAAACTATGAGGAAGCTAGGACTTGAACACCTGGGGAAATAATAATAATATCATTAGTAATATTGTTAATAATATTAACAATAATAAACCAAATAGCAATAATAATAATTTTTTAAGCTTTCCTTTTTATCCTTTTTTCTTTTCTTACTAGATGATGTCTGAAAAGGCATTAACATCATGTCTGCAGAGAATCTCCACCAGCTATATACAGACTCCTGCTGGTTGGATTAACTGGACATTAGGCAGCCTTTGATTTTGGCATCTTTGAATATAGGAGTGCTTTTTTCAATGAGTACTGTAAAGTGTAGAGTTAAAAGCAGACTTTTATAGCCATACAGAGGACTCCTTGTGCGAATTCCAGTCATAATTTTCATAAAGCTAAAAATGCTTTATTTTATGAAGAACAGAGCAGTTTAAAAGATTTGTTACAAGCCCAGCTTTGAGAGTCCATCAGAGTTATCAAGGGCCATTCTCATACAGAATTTGGCATCAGATCTGAAAGATGAAATTATTTACACTTTGGGCATTTCCACTTGCAGGAAGTGCAAGTTAATGTTTCAAGTAGCCATTGCCATGAAGGAAACCCTGGAAGTGCTGCCTGGTCTTCACCAGCCCGTGCTCACCTACCAGGAACTCTTATCAGCCAATAAATGGGGGCAATAATTTCCACACTGCCACAAAGTCTTCTCCACAAGACAATTCCCATAGGCTCCTGCCAAGAAGATTCCTCCCCTGTCTTTCCAAGCTGACCCTCATTTAGCAACACCCTGTGCTGATTAATTGCTAAGACAGCAGTGCTGAGGAGTGTTAGGCAACACCCTCTCCTCACACATTGGAAACTCCTCACTGCTGTGTTTGTAACACCAGATTTTTTTTTTTCCGAGTATGAAGTGACATTGGAGAAAACCAAACAACCCCCAAAACAATCTGCTACATTATTTTACAAAAACTAATGTCATTTTATTAAGAAAACAGAAATGTCTTTTTTTTTTTTAAATCAAAGTCCCAATTTTAATTTTTTTCTATGGCAGCCTTTTAGGAGATATTTACAACAAAGAGGAAAAATAAAAGCCCATTTCCCTTTATTAGAAGATTCTACTGATAAAGTTTGCCAGACTTCCTCCCCTTCTGAATCTTGTTCAATCCTAAAGCACCAGCACATTAACAGTTTGTAGATTTGAGACAAGTAATATTGTCACTATATTAAATAATATTTATAATTCCAGCCAGAAGGTTCCTTCAAAAAAAAAAAAAAAAAAAGCCTGTGAAGTATGAGGATGATTATTACCTTTTTTTTCTGTTGTTTGATTACAGTGCTCAGTGGCTGCAAACGTGGTCCTGATTACATATTAACCAGCACAGTCAGTAAGCAAAGAATCCCATTCTTAATTAACTTCACTAAAATATTTCCTTAGCCTGAAGACTCATAAATAGATCTTGTTTGTAAAATCCCTTTCAGCCAAATAACCACTTAACTAATTTAAAATTAAGTATCTTGGTCGGGATATTACTCAGGGAATCACATTTGAATATTACTATGATATAATCTAGGGAAATGTTTTCTTCCCAGCTATTAAAAAAAAAAGTAAATAAAGCATTTTTCTCAATTGGATTTTTTTTTTTAAGTGAATTCAGCCCTTGGCTACCTCAGAAGCCAGAATCCTTCGTTTGCCCACTCAGATCACTTACTTCAGCCATTCCTGCCAGAAAGGCAGAACATGAGGCAGGAGCTGTCAGAGCTGTGCCCTTTCCCAGCCTGCTCCTGATTTCAGCAGTGTGGAGTGATTGTACTGAGCACTAACCAAACACAAAAACTTCAGTCCAGTTATTGCTTTGAGCTTGGTGCTGTTTACTGAGCTGGGATATTTCCTTTGAAAAGCTATCTATTTTAAATTAAAGCGCTCGTGCCTTTTTGGGGTGAAGATTCACTTTCAGAAGAAAGTGAATTTTGTCAGAAAATAAAAAGTATTGTACAGGGTTCTGTGGAGGTTTCTCATGACAGTAACCTCATTTAGTAACCTGATAAAGCAGCTGTGCAGAAAGATGAGTCCTTGGAGGAGTTTTGGAAACCACCAGGATGTGTCAGTTTGAGCAGAAATTGTAGTGGCCTACCATTTTTCTCCAATTAATCTAATGGTAGGGTAGGGAAAAAAAAATCAGTGGAAGAGCAAATTGGTAGCTAAGTATTCAGATCCTGAAGGAATCTGTCAGTCTGAATTCATCGGTTTCTAGGGCTGGGCATTGTTTAAACATCCTGGATTTGTAAAAAAATAAAATTAAAATGAAGGTATAAGCCAGGAAAAATGTTTTGTTGCTTATGAGGGCTATTTGCTTGCTTTTTGAGCAATGTCATGTAATCTCTTGTGAGCAGGGCACTGGGAAGGAAAAGGCTACAATAATTACAAATTCTGCATCCTCAGGCAGACAGCCTACTGATAAGGCGTTCCACAAATTAGCTGTAGAAATCCTTCCTTCTGGGAGGTGGTAAGTGCGTGCTGTGAGAAAAGCACTGCCTAGGTAACAGGACGTGGGCACTGAAGGTCCTGCTTGTACTTCTACAGTGCCTTTTCACCCCATTTTCATGCCTCCATGTCATACTCACTCTGGCAATTACCTGCTCATCAGAAGAGGTAGTTCAGCTCCCAGCCCAAACCACTTTATTTATCTCTGAGTCACTGTGAGGGTGAAGCACTGCTTCACAGCGCTTTTCCTGGTGTTTATTGTGCTCTTCCAGATCAGAATTACCATGCTGCTTTTTTTTTTAATCCTTTAATCAAGTCATCAGGAAGAAATTTTAGCAAGACAAAGGGAGAGCAGGCAAAATGGCTCTATTATGAAACGAGAACAGACCTCACCCTGCCAAATTTCCAGCACAGGAGGGCTCTGCCCTTGCTTTGGAGGAAGCTGAGAGGGTTGCAGTGATATGTACAGGCAAACAGGAACTCTCTGGGGTGATACTGCTTTAATCACGTCAGTGACTAAGAAAATAAGCTTCAGTAAATTATAATGTAATGAACTCATGAATAAAAACCAGTGAAGCAAAACCTGCTATATGGGGCAACTTTGTTACTTTTATCTGTAAGTGCTTTCAAACTTAGTGCTGGGGCTGCTAGCTGAGTTTGGATATAATTACATAATATAGTCATGACAAAAATAAAAAAATAAAATAAAAATTAAAAAAAAAATAAAAATAAAAATAAGAAAGAGAAGAGAGTCATTTGGCCCAAGGTTGCAGCATCATGTCCATCCCATGGGAGAGAGATCTAGATCTTCAGCTCTGACCATATGTCTTCTTGCCAGCTGGGGAAAGACTAAGCAATTTCTGGTCTTCCAGATAAAGAAACTGTTTTGTAAGGCCTCTGTTCCACGAGGTGTTTTTGGAGGGACATGACAGGCAACTGCTTATCAGAGTGATGGGATTTCCTAATTGCTTCTGCTCCAACAGAGAGGCTGTGGATGAGCCTTCTCTCCACCTGAGTGAGAGATCTGCTAATATAGCCTGGGCGTTAAAGTAACCTTTGGCACAAGGCAGGAGTGCTTTGATTACCCTGCTCTCAGACCTTGTTTGTGCTCTCAGCACAAATTGCTGGTCGTTCTCTGCTGCTGTCTGGGGTGAGTGGCTGTGGTGCAGCCACAGGGCCTGCGAGGCTTGGCTGCCAGCAAAGGTGTTCAGCAGCAAGGGAGACACCAGCTGGAGTGGCAAAAAGGGAGGAACTGCTGAGAATCCTGCCTCTGTGGCTGCCATCGGGAGATTGGCTGGATTTTCCTCCAATTCATCATCCATATTATCATTTAGAGAGCATCTTAATGACTTCTCAGACAGGATATTTTAGCTGTCCACACATTGCAATTGACCTAGAAAAGGTCAATTGATGTCTTACTGAAGTCAGCAGGAGCTGATTAAACATGCAGAAATTGTGGTGAATGGTGTTGGTTGGGGGAAACCAATGTCATTCCACTGAAACTTCACTAGAAACCTGACAAGTTCCAGCTGAAATCATCCAAATGCTCTTGAAATGCACTGGAATTATACCACTACCTTCAGTGGGTTCTAATCAGAGAGCAAAACTGTGTAAAACATAAAAATTAGCATGTTAGTCTTCAAACATGGGAAAAAAAATTATATCAGAAATGTATTTTGTTTCACTTAGGCAGATGTGATTCCTCAATCCTACTGCCCTTCCCTCCATTTGTCCTCATGCCTTTCATTATCAGAATGGTAATGTAATAAAGTTAACTTGCTTTGTTGTAGTAGAAAAATGACACCTGAATGCTGGGAAGAATAATCCCTACCTTGGCAAATGTGGAGATTAAAATAAAACAAAAACTAAACCCCAGAAAAATAAGAAAGATTACTTAGCTTAAGCAAAGTAAAATACAAAAAAAAAAAATTGGGATAAGATTTAATACATTATTTTGATAGTTGCAACTGACAATTTCAGGAACAGAAAAAGAAAATACAAAATTATGTTTTTGCCTTGTGTTTGGAAGGCTGGATGTGAAGGGAAGGGGAAGTAACACTATGAAATGCTTTCATTTTCTTGATTTAGTTGAACACGCCCAAAATACTTGGAGTGATGAATATAACCGAGAGATGGCAGCAGTTCATGCACTATTCATTTACTTAACTTAGTTTGCAACATTATTTTCTTCCTATAAGGTACAAGGAAATTAAGTTGTATTTAGTTTATCGTGCAAATTTTTCCATTTTTATTGAAGGAAAAGGAGGGGCAGAGACAAAGGAGAGAGGGCAGAACAGAATGATGAAGGGGTGTGGAAATTTGTTTTAGGCATACATCTAAGGTCTCTTTTAGGAAAGAAATTATGTATCAGTTTGCTGTATAAGAGAGCTGAAACCCAACTCCAGTCAGAAATCTCTTAAGGGTGTACATGCTGTACAGCTACACTGCTAAGGGGTCAAAAACATCTCCTGTGATCTGCTGTGGTTCTAGGACCACAAATCTACATCCCATTTTCACAGGCAAGGATAGCTGCTGCCATCTGGAGAACTTACATTTGCTTTGAAGTTGGGATGCTCTACATGATGCTGCAGGGAGTACCTTCAGCTTGGCTTCCCCAGGGAGGTGAACTGCTTCAAGCTCAGAAGTGCTGTGCTAAAGAGAGGACCACAAGGTTCATGTTTGCCTACAAAAATACACTAAAAATATACCTCCCTGTACACTGAAACACTGATTTTGTCTCAATTAGCATACTCAAAGGCACCTCCTTCTTCAGCACTACATATCGTAGGGTCTAAACACCTTCCAGTGGCTTCCACCTTCTTTTATCCACGAAAATGTGGCACTTGTAAAATATTACAACATTTTTGGACAGGCAATAGACTAAAAAACCAAAATGACCTCATTTGTGAGGGTAGATTACATCAAAGACAATGTGGATGAGACACATCCATGGATGAGACATTGCTGCAAAGGAAAGTTCTGCAATTAATCACATAAAGGACTGAACAGAGCAACAAAGACACGCCAACCCCTTGATTAATTCAAGGAGGAAAATTTTGCATTAAGGTACTGATTTAAAACATCTTGAGGGATTCAGTACATGTTGGTGACTAGGGAAAAGATTATTACCTCAGTAAATAGTTAGATCATAGCTCAGTATTTCAAACAATTACAGATAATCATAGACTTGTTTATGTGTCAGGTACATACCTAGATAAATATTCAGAAAACCCTGAGTTGTCATTGAATTAAATGCCTTTGCATTGTGATCAGGCAGTTCTACCATCAGTTGTTCACAGTGTTAATGAGTTATGTTTTGTTACCTTCACTTCACCAGGGACAGACATGACAAAATTTAGAATGCAGATATTCTAAGTGGCATTAGGTGTGGTTTAACCCCAATCTGTGGTCTGGATGTGTGAAAGATAAGTATTGCCCAGGTACCACAGTTAAAATTACACTGATAATAGTTTCAGGGACTTAACTCACATGCTCTAGTAGAGTGACAGCATGACATGAAACACTCATCCCTTCATGTGCAACTAAAGAAAGAAGTGATGCATGGGGATTGCAATTATACTATATTTATATAAACTTTGTTTCTCAAACAACTTCCAAAGCCATTTAAACATTAAAAAAAATCTGAACATGTCAAGATTTATATTTTGAATTAATGTGCATTAAAAAATGGTGCCAAATCACTTCAAAATTAATTTAATGACCAAGGCTCTGCAAAATTGTTTGAAAAATATTTGTGTCATCATCATGAATTTACTTCCTAAGTAATGTGATACCCTTAGATGCTGGCTTACAGGCAATAGCTATTGTCAAGTTGTAATTATTTTCAAAATTATCATGGCCCATGAATTCTTAACTTATTATAAGAGATCCTATTCACTTTTTTTCAGTCTTGCACATCTTTGATTTTATGCTCATTTAATGCCATTGTATTAAGGGCAAAAGGGTGTGGAAATTCTTGTTGCAGGGAGTTTGAAAAGGAATACTTGAACAAGTCAATACACTGCTGCCCTAAATGGCAGCTTGTTGTAGTGCAAAACCCTTCTGGAGAGCCAGGCCTGGAGCCATCAGCTTGTCCAGCCAAGGATGGACACCCACTGTGGCAGGAGCAGCACGGCCACTGGTCCTGCCTGCAGCTTCTTCTGATGTCACTAATGCCATGAAATACCTAGAAAAGATTTGGGCCCCTGGAACTGAAACACTTTCCACCTACATAGCTGGATTCAGCTCAGGAAGAGCCTGGTGTGAATGTTTTCTTTAAAGCATTAAGTCCTTACAAAGCTGTTAGCAGAAGAACTGTCCCATGGACCTTGACTGCAGCAGTGAGCCCTCTCCTTACAGCTCCTCAGGTGTCTGGGATAGCTCTTGTAGCACTGAGCATTATCCCCTTAAAGCTGCCTCAGTCCATCCAGGCAGTGAAAAGATGCTGAGAAACACTGGACATGAGCAAAGCATTCCTGGGAAGACCTCAAATAAAATTTATGTGAAAAAGGCAGAGCGTGACAGTTGGTTGAAAATGCAGAGAGCGGGTGAAAAGAGTAAAAGGTAGGCTGGGAGAGCTGCAATTTATGAGGAGGTCTTTTCGTGTAGTCAAATCTGTCTTAGTGCCAGCAATGTAGGAAGTCAGTGGGTGTCTGATTATCATCTCCTGAAGACAGAAAAATTGCCATTGTAACATTTTTTTTTTAAATCAGATGAATTTTCAAACAATAATTGAGTGTATATTTAGCATCATTCTTTGGGTTTTGTTTTTTTTTCCTTCCACCTTGCTTTCTCATTCAAAAGTTTCCCCTTCTAATATCATTGTCAGTTTGGAATAGAAATAATGTATCTTGTCTTCAGCTGAAGTTCAGTATGTGTTTCTGAACTACTTGGCAGGGGCTGAGGGGAATCCCTTTGTAATAGCTTCTAAATAAATTCAGTATCAATTTAAACTATTAGAGGAAGTTAAATAAAAATAATTAGGATATTAAAATCCTTTGAGCATTTCCAATCACTGGTTTATTGCAAACCTGGATCTTTTCCAAGAAACAATAATAGAATGAATACATTAGAATGTTTCTTTCCACTTAACATGAGACCATTTGCTCATGGAAAGATGATTGATAACTTGCATTAAACACAAAACCAGACTGATTTGCAGACAAGTGTGAGGAGGGGCTGGAATAAATGTCACATTAACAAAACATTGCACAGATGCACATTCACACACACTAAGTGCATTAACCAAATAAAAAAGAAAACAACATAAAAGCTTTCATAGCACCTCTTCTCATTAGAGAAATATACTAACCCTGTGCAATGTAACTGCTAAATACACTCTGGCATGGGGAAAGAGAGATATTTGGAGATTCTGATTGCTCTAAACCAGTTCAGAAAAAAGCAAGGGCAGGGTACAGGGGGAAATAAAGGTAAGCTGCTTCCAGTGTCGAGTTATTGGCTCCGTCTTTTTTTCTGATTCCTCTACCATCCTTCTCCACAATGTCAAGAATGATGTCTTCAAAACTCAGTGTCCTGCTGGGACTAGGGAGCATAAATAAGCTGGCACTGTGCAAGTGTCACCCTGGGGGAGTTTGCAGGCTCTTCTCTCTGCCCCTGCCACAGAAAGGGTCTGTCTCTGGGGGCTGCCACGGTCAGTCCTGGGGCAGGCTCTGCTGTGCAGCCTGAGAGGGGTTTGTTTGAAGCCCTGGTGCAGTGCCAGCATGGCAGGGTGACACAGGGCTGTGCATGGCCAGGGCCCAGCCAGCTGCAGGGAACAGGGCTGCTACCGAAGCCCAGCCTAGTCCTGAACAAAATATCTTGCTTGGTAGTAATTTTTTTGTTCCTTCTGGGACAGGAGAGTATTTTACTGTATCTTCCTATCAGATTTCCCCTTCTTTCTTTTCCTCCCTCCTGAATAAAATGACAATTGCTGTACTGGATCAGACTAAGTCTGTCTATCTCAGATGGTATCCATTTACAGATTCTCAGGGAAGAATATAAGGAACAACATAAACATTCAGCTACTGGTGGTACAGTCCTTCACCTTTCTGAAGCAAGAACAGCAAACTCCTGTTCAATGGAGTCACTGCTTGGGTGATCAGGTGTTCACAAACTTGCAGTATCACCCAATGTGCCCAATGTAGACACTACACAGGACTCAAGTTCCTGCTGGAAGGTCCTTGCACCTTAACCTCCTAAGGACATCAATCTGGGTGTAAACAATGTATGCCAGCAGAGATAGAAAGGGAATGAAGAGTGCCAGACGTAGCTACAGCCTACATAAATGGGGAAAAGTTCTTCTGTAGTGAATTTGAAACAAGGGTAAGCATTTTTGAATCAAGTAAGTGTGATGCTGCCAACCAAAGAGTCCAGGGAAAAATGTGTATTACAGAACAAACAAGAGAATTCTGAGTAGAGATCAAGATGCTGGATTTGCTTGGCATTTGATAGTGCTGTAATTGTAGCAGAAATATTATGTCCAGGTCTGGCATTTGCAGTTCAGGAAGAATATTGCCCATTGCTCTAGAAAGACGAATGACTGAATCACTAAAAAACATGCCCCGAAGACAAATATTTAAAGAATTAAATCCAATAGTTTTTAAAAGAGATGGAATAGCTTCATTCCATTTCATATGGATTTCAGTGTGGAGAATGAGTTTATTACTCAACCTCAAGCTGATAAAGCTACAGTAAACCCAGGGATTAGAATCCAAAGTTGAACAAACAACATGTGATAAGATATACATTTTTAATAGGGAAAATATTAATCATTACACTAGCAAAACAAGAACTTTCACTGTATCACTGAGCAATTTTAGATTAGCATCAAATGCTTATAGATTTTGCTTGCCGTTGTTTTCTTCCTAAAAATATTCTTTAAAAAGAAACGGAATGCAGTTCAAACTAGTTGTAATATCCCTATTGTACAAGTAATCCCTTAGAAGTGCACTTCGGATCCCTTTTGGGTTGTATAATGTAGAAGCTGATGACTCCTGAAATACTTAAGGATGTTCAGCTGCAGCTGGTGGAGCCCAACTCTATCTCTGCAAACATATTTCAGTGCCATGGCAGAGCAAAACCATACCTGATGCAGTGGGCCATTGATATTTGAAAGTAAATCCCTTGGTTTTTAATTTATATGCCCTAAGATCCCTGTTTAAAAATGTGTTTCCTTTCTGGTAAGTCACCGCATAACTCCCTGCTAATCCCCCTCCTTTACACTGAGTATTAGCTTTATAGAGAATGGTACTAATTAATCCTGCACAACTGTAATGTGGTGGCTGGGCTGCACAAGAGCATGAGAATGAGTGTGGAGCTGGCTGCCGGGTTATCAGATCCATTTTCTGGGTAAGTCCTATTATGTTCTGGAGGACAGGCACGGCACACAACGAATTTAATTACACAGCCTTTCAGTCAGCTTGCTTGTAAGCCTAGGAACTGTCTTCTAGCTCTTGCACTTCACAGAAAGCAATGCTTTTTCTGAAGCTACTCTTGCGTTGTACTCGACTAGCTTCTCGCTCTGCCTGGATACTAATTATCAGTAGTCGCTAATGACCTTGCCTGCAAGTTCACATTCCTAGATGGCACCAGAGTTTATAAACATTCTCTCAAATTGGTAATGATCAGGAGTAAAGATTATGATTTACAGCAAAAAGCTCACTTTACCGTTTAGCTCACTGAATGAAATATAAATGAACGTATCACAATAAAAATAATTTACACTAATTAACAGCCTAGATTAAAAAGAGAATGAATAAAAATAAATAGAAAAATAAGCAAATATAACCTCAATCCCACTTACTGATGAAGTGTGATGTTGTCATACATCATTTTTCCCAAAGGGACATTACCCATTAAGCACTGTCCATTAATGACAATTAATAGACCTGGCTTATACTCCTGGGTCTGGCAGCAACCTACCTTAATGGATCCCTCATTTCTCTGCCTGACTCCTCTCCTGCTCTTCTTTCCCAGTTTTGTTCAGTTTCCTGACACCAGCACCCCCACAGAAACCCATCCCATGGAGCTGACTCAGATTGGCTCAGTACTGTCAGTGGATAGAAAGAGCAATTTGAAGCAGTACCTCAAATCTACAGCAGAACGAAGCAGCCTTTGGGAGTTCTTCTCCAGGATATACAGTAATGAGGCTCCTGGTTTTGATGGCTTGGTTAAGAACTTCAAGTTCATGAAAAGATCCGTACTTAGGCCTGCTTATTTCTCTTCTTCTCTACGTCACATAAGAAAAAAGGCATGTCATAGTAAGAGAGGCTTTTATGCTAAAATGTTGGGATTATAGAGATATATCACTGTATTTCACCAAGAAAGGAAAAAGCAAGCCCAAGCGAGTAAAAACAGTCAGATGTGAGAAAAGCAGCACAGGACTACAAAGGGAATGTTGGAGATTCTCCTTGTTTCATTATTTATATTTCCCCACAGTGGCAAAAAAACACATTCCTATATTCCATGTAAAATATAATGCACTTAATTGATCTAAGTAATTTCAAGGCTGCTGAATAGCAGAAGCCTCCAGAGTGGAATATTCTGACTTAATGATCACATAAAATTGCTCGAAGTGTTTTTAATGTCATTGTAATTTCTGAGTTTATTTAATAGTTGAGGGGGAGAGAGGGTAACATTAAGAGTCATCTGCATGGCTTGCATGGCTGTATATAACAAAGGAGACATGCCCATGCCACAAGAACCATTATTTTAAAATGGCTGCAGTAAAAATGCAGTTATACTGAACATTTGCTTTAGGCCATGACATGGTTTAATGAGAATGATATGCATTAGGATTCAGGACACCTCAGATTTGTTTCTAGGTGTTTGACCTTTTAACAGTCAGATCTCTTTTTTATTCTACTGATTTTTGCTGTTTCTTTCCGAGCCTCAGCCATGCAGTTCATAAAAACATCATCAAAAATCTGTACAGTTGTAATCCATTTTACACCTGGAGACTATATAGTAAAGAAACTTCTATGTGTATATATATATATATGTGTATGTAT
>WAAE01023814.1:0-18722 GCA_013400495.1 Nicator chloris
AGAGAGAGAGATATCTATATCAAATAAAAAACCAGAAAGACACACTTTATCATCCACTATAATAATCCACGTGTACAGCGGAAGAGAAGCCACACAGCAGAGCCAAATTCAACACAGACAGATCTCACAGTTTCTAGAGCATTACAGGCAGCAATCTGCCTCCTGTTAGTCTGTGAACTTTGGGACAGTATGTTCCAGCCTGAAAAGCCTCCCAGCTTCCAAGCTCCATAGATAGCACTGAGACGAGGGCATATGGCAAATATGGCACAATGGAGAGTAAAGTTGAGCAGGAGTTTTGGGGGAGAGAAGAGAATAGAGAGGCTTCTTGAGGCAGATAAATATATGGATGTCTGAGTCCAAGGAAGAAATAAGCTAGAAATGAGACTTTTTCATCTTAGAGGAACAGGAGAAAGTTGGAAGTGTTCAACACACACCACTGTCCCTATTTACAACCCTCTGGAGTCTTCCACTCTCCCACTGTTTGACCATTCAGCATCAGACTGTATTGCTTTATCCACCAGTCAGTCCTTTCAGCTGTAAGACTGATCTACAGATAAGGAGTATCTATGGTATGATCAACAACTCGGCCTCTGGCATCTGTACCTGTTCCCCTCTATACATTTCAGAGAACATTATCAGGATGTGATTCAGAACTAACACTGATTTTTCAGAGTAAGTGATGCCTAAATAATAGCAGAATGAGATCAGCATTAGGCTCTGGATCTCAAATGACTTCATCTAACATGTACTGGATCAAACAGATTAAACAGTATACCATATGTGTATATATATTACAACATTCTAGAATGGAAATACATTTTTGCTTTGATGATCAGAAGATGCTAATTTTATGAAGAGTAAAGGGGGCTTTTTTTAAACTGATAATCCATGATTCTGGACTTACAGGATAAAAACTAATCCATAAACCAAAACATGATTCAGAAAGCATAAAGTCCTGAGCTACGAACCCCAGGGTGCTCTAGGATCCATAACTACCACGACTGATCAGGCAAATCAGTCTTCTTGCCCAGTGCTGGTGACAAGAATAATTTAACTATCAACTAGTCACTGATTAAAATCTTCTTTTCGCACTGTGATGTTTTTGTGAGAAAATTCAACTAAAGCTGAACATTTTATTTGGCTTTTTAATGTATTTCTCTTTAGATAAAAGCATTTCAACTGTTTCTGAGGGTTGCTACCGGAAGTCAAGTGCTAACCCTATTAGTTAATACTTCACTGAGCATTAACCACAGGCAGGACAGGAAAGGCGTCACAGATAATATGTGTAAAAGGGAAAAGAAATGCCCCTCATGGCAGTTTTTGTTTTTACTTTAAGATTCCACACTGCAGCTCATGACTATAACTGTCACCAGTAAAGTCTCCCCACCTGGCCATCTAATGAAGCTTCCCAGCACATGCCATTCTGCAATTTACCTTTAGCTGTTCCACAAAGTGCTTCCCGATTGTGATTCCGGAATTAGGATTTCCCAAGATTATTTCAAAGTTATCTTCAAGGGCTAGTCTTTCCCTTACATTATACAGACGTTCATATGCCACTGCAGCCAGTGGGATACATGGAATTCTCAACACTACCATGAGGCCATGGCCACTAGGACACTGTCTTGAAGAGTTTATTAGATTTTGGGTGATTTCCAGAGTTTCCACTGAGGTGTAATTCTTCATCTGAGAAAGACCACACACTGCCATCATAGCTGCAGAGTAGTGTTGGATGAGGACAAAAGTCCTTATCACTGCACTGTGTAATCTGGGGAACCTGAAATAAATGGTGAATTAAGAGTATTAAAGAGTGAAGTGAAAAAGCTATTCTTTACAAAATATAGTAAACTCAGGATTTTCTCCTGTAAAGAATCCTTCATATCTACTGGACAACAGAATCTCATCAATTGCAGTTGTACAGTATTTGCAAGGCATCATTTCACAATCAGAACTGATGTTGTCTCTTCATTTCTCGTCATAAAGATTTACTAAGTAGTCCAGTAAGTTGCATCACTTTAGTTTATCCATACCTTACTGCTGTTACAAAATTTACCACAGAATATTAGCTGAGGTATTCAGTAATATTAAAAATAAAAATTACATTGTCTTATCAATAAGAATAGTATTCCTCATTGTGTGCCATTCTTAAGGGGCAGAGAGAGATTGGGTGTTTCTCTTGTTTTCTTACTGAAGGCCTGAACCAATTTATTCTTGTGTTCAAGAGGACTGAATATGTAGGTAACAACCAACGAGCACTCCAACTTCCCAAGGCCAGCTTCACCCTGTCTCAATCCCCAGTTTATGGAAAGGCAGTCCATGGATATCCAACAGCTTCCTGTGTTCTGATTTTCACAGAAATGAAACCCAGGTGCACAGTAAAAAGAATGCTTGCTACGGCTTGCTCAGAAAAGTGACTATGGCTTGCTCTGAAGTTTTTATTTCTGATTTATGTGTACCTACCACAGTGATATATCTAACTTCTCTTTGTGTTCCAAGTGCAACACACACAAAGTCAAAATCAGTCAGGGCCAGCATGTGATGATATTGGACAAAAGTAACAACACATTTAAAATTACATGATGATACAATGTTAGATTATTATATTATAGAGGTAGTTACAGGTCACAATAAGAACACACTGTAAATTGGGCTAAGCAGTGTGCATGCTCATAGTAAGAGACAGCCCCGACTGATGACACTGCAGGCCCAGTATATACTAAATACATAGGAGAAAATAAGAACAGGCAAAATGCCCTGTATATGTAAATGATAGTGAAAAGACAGTAAGAAGTAAAAAAAAAAAAAAGAAAAGAAAAGAAAATAGGCTTCTAGCTAATAACTCAAAGCCCTAAAAAGGACTTCCTAATTTTCTCATGTTAAACAAAGGAGGGCTGCATACCTCTTTCCCAAAGCCATGACCATTGCTTCAAAAGAGCTGTCGTACCGAAGCAGTGGAATACTATGTCCAGAGAGGGTGGACTCAATGAATTCTGACAGTCCAAAGTATTTCTTGTTTTCATGGTATAAATCTACACCCTAAAGCAAATGAAGCAATTAAAATATAAAGTCTATCAATAATTAATTTACAAGTAATTAACCATTGGTATCTTGATATACTTACAATCACATTCTCTAATAAACATGTATCTACTCAGACATATTAAAATAAGCAGAGAAAGAAATAGAATTAGTTATTTTGACAGAATGAAAAATTGACCCATTTTTTTCTTATTTCTTTCTCACTCCCCACATATCCATATACACAGACAGACCAGCTATGTGGAATTAATATGCTCACATATTAGGATAATTCATGCATGTACATATATTTATGCAATAATGCAGTAGAGACAGAACTGAAGATGATTTCCATTTATGTAGCTCAAAAACTTTTTAGCAGAGCTACTAAGGTTTATGGAAAATATAAAAGGAATAAAGAAAAAGAAAGCTGGAAAGGATAAGAAAAGGAAAAATGAACTTGTCACAGGCTGAACAAAACGTTATTCAAACTTCACTCTTCTTTACAAAAATCATGGGGACTTCACAGTTTTATCAAGTACGTAAATGGAAAATAACTTATGAAAAGCTCAGAAAAGCACCTCAAAGCATCCATCTTACATTGGTGTATGAAGAAGGCCAGTGGATCTCATTGTAAGGGCTGATATGGGTATGCTGTGTCTGCAGCGCGTAGGGGAAGGAAGTCACGTGGAGGGTCACAATATTTGGTGCCTCTTTCACCTCCCTGCAGTTCAACAGTCTATCAACAAGTCCCGTCGACAGCTCTGTCTGAGGATAAAGACTATGCATAGCACTGCAAAAAAGGAAACCCAAAACTATCCAAAGTGATCAGCAAAAGGGAATATTTGTGTCAGTGGAATAGCTTAAACTTGGGTGTGAAATCAAAGTTAAAGGAATTTAGGACTCTTTTTTCACCCTGAAATTGTTGCACAGAAGGATGAGAGAAGAAAGTGAAAATTATTTCACTGCAAATAAAAATTTCTGCGAGTCTGATATACTCTCTAGCTCGCAAATTACCAATCCCTTGCAGCTACTGGAATATGAGATATAAAGGAGGAAAGGAAGCTGATGTGGCAGTTACCAATAGATACATAGTCCTGTAGTAACTTTGGTCAGATTGTTAGTGCTGCCCTTAACGAAAGATAATTCTAACCTACAAAAATCAAGATATTATAGATGGCAAGTCAGTATGATAGAAAAAGTGAGAAAAAGCAAAGAATAATTACTTAGAGCAAATCACAGTATCACAGAACACTGACAGTCAATTCCTTGCTCCTGTGCAAAATTTCAGTCCAAATTCATGCTATTTAACTTTTGGCATTTACCTGCCTATGTATGTTTTTTAGATATAAAATACAGTGAAGCAACACTGGTACTTCCCTACCACTCAAGGATGTCATATGAACAAATGCCTTGAAGGCTGGGACAGCTGTAAAACTCCATGTAAGTTCCTAAGACAGGGGAGCTGAACAGGAAATCCTCAGATGCAGTTTCATTGAAAGTTATCATTGTTAACCAGTATAAAAGACAAGACCTCACTTCATTCACAAGCAAGATTCCTCTGTTTTTGGTTTCAGAAACACTACCATGATCCCAAAGTTGGAATATGGTGGTGTTTCTGGAATTCAGAATGTTTTCCAACCTCCCCAAGAGCCTCAGAATCAGACAGCAAAAGCAGCCCCACTTCTCAGCAGGCAGGTTGTTGAGAATTTATTGAAACAGAGCTCTGTGAGGGAAGCAATGAGTTATGCAAGTGAGCTGATGGGGAACTTGGTAAAACACTGGACAGGAACTTTTCTGTTTCCCTCAGAACTCTACCTGGCATCACTACGAATCCACAGCAGATTTCAATTCTTACAAATCAGTGATTTTAGACAGAAAAGAACTGAAAAATTTCCAATCAGTTAAAAAAATAGGCAGCAGTGTTTGCTCACTAATTCTCTACTCACTGGGTCGGGGTTTTCCAAATTTTACAGCCCAGAGGACAATAACAGAGGATGAGGAGCTCTGTGTACTTTCACAGGAAGCTTTCCCCTGAACAAAGGACAAACAGCCAAAAAACAATAGCTATGGCTGAAAGTAGGTAAGAATGGGGAGCAAAAAAGCTGAAATGTTCCACTGAGGCACAATATAGTAAGCAGGGTAAGAATAAGTCATGAAGGACCTTAAAACATGTTTATTCAATGCATGGGGAGACAGAGTTAGCAGAAAGATGCAAACAACGATGAAGGAAGGGATAAATCTGAAAACTAATCTTCAGAAATAATGCAGATTATAATAATTTCTCTAAAAACAAGTTACAGTTTTCTTACCTCATTAGATCCCAGTGTGCATGATCATGGATTAAGACAAACAGTGTGTGTGGATTCTGCATAGAGTTTTGTAGAAAGACTTTGAATTTAATTTGGGCTTCTGCATCTAGTTTCATAACATATTGTTCCACTCTCTGCTTTGTAAGATGTTCCTTTTCTAATCCAAGTTCTAATAATATACCTAAAAGAATGGAACAAGTGTCAGCATTTCTGGATATGAATACATATAAGAATGTTGTGTAAATCTAAAATAAAGCTAACTAATGAGCACCTGAGTGCCAGAGATGAAACAAAGTCTGTTGATAAGTCACTTCAGAAGGTGGAACACAAATCAAGAAATCAATTTTCTCGAAGGAACCCAAATCAAGATTTTGAGTGCTGGAGTCAGCAATTGAGCAAATATGAGACAGCAATTTCTGAGCCACTGCTAGCTGGAATGGACGAATTTGATGTCGTTCAATCTCATAACCTGGAAAAAGGCAAAATTCTGTTTAGATAAATGCCCGAAGTCTAATCTAATGCAAAATGTTAAGAGTCTGGCAAAGAATGACTGATCTACTCTTTAAAGTATTTTGCTTATTTACAAGAGATAATTTATGAAAATTCATATAGAATATGCAAAGAAATCTTTCTGTATTTGGACTTTTAGTCCTGTGTCTGAGACCTGAAAATGACTTTGAACAATAGAATTCTGCTACCACAGAAGTATGACATGCATAAGTTATATGCATAAGTCATATGACTTATGCANCATTCTGCTACCACGGAAGTATGACTTACAGCATCAAACACTGCAATAGTCAGTGGAATGATGCAGAACATCCATCACTGTAAATCTGAATATTCCAAGACATGAGTTGCTGTTTGCCTCAGGACCTTTGCCTTCTGGGCTCTACCCAGAGGGATCTAACTGTGCACCCAGAACTTGGTGTCCAGTGCCCTACTCTGTTACCTCTTTAGAACATCCTCCTTACTTACTTGTACACACAGCTGTTCCAGCTCCATTCACTGCTGTTGGTTTATTCACTGAAGCAGAAAGTGATGAAGAAATGTGTCCTTGGTTTTCTTGATGAAATTTCTCCAGCAAAAGATCAATGTCACCCTCTGTCAAATTGAAGGGATAGTGGAATAAACATCCACATTAATAAGAGCTGCATTTCATATTGATTTTTGTCTCATAAATCTTAAAAACTTTACATATAGTTGCTAGCTCTTCTGCCCTTGGCTTATTGGCTGTTCTGTACAGGAACCCTCTTGTTATTTTCTATTGCATCTGTTTTACAGAGTGTCACTAGAAAAATGAAAACCAGACCAGAGAATTACAAACCATCTCTGCAGACCAGCTAGGACATATATGGAATGGGGTAGAAAACTAGCCTCAAGGCCCTGATGCAAACCAGTAACAACAAAGACATGAAACTGGCTTAGTTTATGTTCAGACCATGGATCCATACTGATCACTTACAAGGATTACAAGAAGGTTGAGAAAAATCTGATAAACATTTTCAAAACTCTAACGTTTTTGAGAGACAAAAAGAAAAATAATTTCTAATACAGCCAAAGGAAAAACATGAGTTTTTTAACTATACACAATGCTGAAGCAAGCAAGGTATATTTTATTGAAGTGTTGCATATCTGCAAACATACCCATTTCTATAGAGCAAGGGCCCTACTTACAGATGAAAGCTATGCAGAGAGCAAAATATGCCTGACCCAGGCATTATTCTTTTTCTCAGCAGTTGGAAAGATGTTTGAGTGTGCCTGCAGTGAGCTCAGAAAGGTAGGGCCTGTCCTCTGAAGAGCAGTCCAGTGAATATAGGTGACAACTACTTTTAGGATGGTCATTTACTTGTTCTGCTCAAACAATAGCAACAGCAGAAAATTCTATGATTCTCTGTAACTCTCTATGGTTCTCTTTGATTTTGAGAACCATATTTTGAAGATCCTAGGATAAACAATACATAACTACAAGATGATTTAAAGAAAATGAGATTCCCTTAAGCGACCACTCAAAATACGACACTTTCAGAAGGGTTCTTTGTGATCTATTTACCAATATGGTGTGAATGGCAAAGAAGACTGTGACATCCCATTAACACTGATAAGTATGATGCATTTGCCCTAGTTGTGAGATATGGTTTAACTTCCCATATGGCTTGATCTATCCCCAGATAATCCTGCCTGTCATAATTCTAAGTACACTCACTTAAAAAATGATCCAGTCACCCTGTCTCTCTGCAATTTTCCTCCCGGTCCCAGGCATCACAATCGAGTTCAAGGTATGGTAAGTTGAAGGGGCAAATTCTACCTTTCATAAAATAGCTCTGATCTATCTGGTTGAAATGCTTAGGGCAAAAGAATTGATACATTCATATGCATATGGACTTATATAATATAAGGATGGATTTGCATAGCTAAGAATAATATGCTCAACTATTTGCTGGCCTATTTTTATGAAACCAATTGATTTTAGAAACTGACTCTTTTAGGAGGACTTTCAATTCAACTGTACTTTCACAACTTTGTCCTGCATTCTTCATGCATTTCTAACAGTGTCTTGCTTCTGGTAAGGAAACGAGCATAGGTATTTTCTCTTAAAAGTTTCAGGGATTTGGAAAAATGCCTCTTTATAACTTTTCAGATACCTGGGCAGAGCGTGCTAAAGAAGGACCCCAGAGTTTCCACCTTCCCTGTGACCAGCTGATAGTTAACTTCTTTTTGGTAGTCTGAAGGACTGAGCATGCTCTCAGACAGAACTCTTGCCTGATACTTTCCTAAAAGACAAAAATTTTGAATTTTAAACACTTCAAACTAAAGCTAAGAATGTTCTAAGTCATAATAAAAATACTCTACAACTAAATGTATACCACACATACAAAAATGGCAGAGATGAGTCTTTTATGTCTCCAACACATATATGCACCAGACACATGTAAAATAAATTCACGTTTTACAATTCTTTGTACTTCATTCCCAGTTTAGAATGTAATTGTTGATACAGGGTATAAAAAGACCGTATAATATTGAAAGGAAATGCCAATTATCTTACAATCACAATGAATCTTTGAATGGCCCTTCAAATTAATTTAACCGTGAGGAGGTTGTTGAAGGGAATGGCATTGAAAGATCATCTTTAGAAGCCAAGAAAAGGTTCTCTGCATTAATATCCCAACTGCACAGAGCAGGAGAGCTTTATGCATTGTGTGTGCTGTAACTCACTATTTTTTGTTTGTAGCCTTGTTGGTTGAGATGCTTTGGTGAGAAAATGGGCAATGCAGGCAGAAGGTGGTTTGCTGGGGAGAGACCCAACTCTGCAGTGTCAGCTTGGGTTCATCAAAGCCCATCACTGGTTGGCCAAAGGTCTGCTTTGTGGGGCAACTTACTGAACTCCAACCAAACCCTTCACAGCACTGAGTGACTCTGGTTTGCAAAGAGATACATCCTTGGGATATTACCTGTTATCACAATGCAGGAATCAATGGCTCGGTTTCTACTGGCACATATGATCACCACATAGTTTGTCTTTACTAATTTTCCTTCAATGAGTAGCTTAAACATTTCTGAAAGCCCTTCTGCCAGGGAGTAGCTGCACTCAATGATATGGACACTGTCATTACAGGAGCTGGCTGCCAGCCCTGCCAGCCAGGGCAGCTGGGCTGAAGTCACCGGGGTGATCTGGCTGGGCACCTGGGGAAAGGCCTGGGGAACAGCCTGCTGGTACTGACGGATTTCGGACAGGTGCGATTCCCGCCAGGAGCGCATGAATATTTGCTCCAAATCCTCAATCAAAGGGACCTGGTCGGCAGCTAAAAAAAACCAAGAGGGAAATTTTATAAAACAATTAAACAAAACTGTTGAGTTAAAAATGTTGGCGTTTTTTTAAACCATGCTTCAGATTTCTGCATGCATGACTCTGTTGCCTTTAGCAGATGTGAAGCATACTTTTCATTTTGGAATGCCTTTGTGATACTCAGATAAAGCTGCCCTAATTTGAACCTGAGTACCAGTAATTAGAAATATTTAAGATGTTGAGTGCTGCCTGTCTTAGCATAATACTACTTTCAAACCACAGATTGTCTGCAAGAACAGTGAATTACAGCTCTTTTCCTTTAATTTTCATTGCTGAGGTCCCAGATGATAGCAGAAACTAAACTTTGTATGTTTATAATTCAATCTGTCTGGCCTTCAAGACATGGTTACTTCATTTTGTTCCATAACCATTAATGAAATAGTTTAATATCACATTATCAAAGACTCATATTTAGTACTGTCCTGCCCTAATATTCCCCTTCTCATTTGTCTGCATGTAATATATTCAAGGTAGTCTATCTGGATGTAGAAAAATCTTACCTAGTTGAACAAGGTAGTAGACAGTCAGTAAGAGCTGCATTTCCTCAGAAATAGGTTGTATTGTGGATGTACCATATTGCTCATATGCTCTAGATAAAGACTGTGAATTTCTGTAACAGGTGTACAGCAAAGGACTCACTATCACATCATTAATGTTCCCACAAAGATATGGGAAGTTTCCATGACCTACAAAATAAATGTACGTACACATCACATTAATGTCGTCATTCTCCATATGTGCATTAAACAGTTTTAATAGTCAACCTCTTAAATGGATAGTGTTAGCATTGTTTTGGGTGGGATATATCTTACATCTCTTGGAAAACAAAGAGGCCTTGTTGTGGGGTTGGGGGGTTTACCTTTAAAAATAACTGGTTTTGCTTTACAGATTTTCAGCAAGTTGTCAGGAACTGAGACTGGTTCTCCCGAGCCCACCATTGGAGAGGAGGCTGGTCCCACCAAAGCAGAATGTGGTAAAGACGACAGGCTTCCTCCATCTAAGATTTTTGACATATTATTACTGCAGTTAGTTCTGGCAATGATTTCCTCAAAGAGAAGTTATTCAGCATCTCATACCCACATCTGCTATCAGTATTAACTGCTTTTTACGGCTCCATCAAACAGCTGCTGACCTGTTACTACAACCCACATGATTACGCTAAGTGCCTTGGGGGACTATTTATATCACTGCAACACTGGGCATCCCACATTCATCTAAAGATTTTGAAATGTTTATAAACAAACAGCTCCAGGTATGAATGCATAAATAGGGAGACTTATGTGATATCGTATAGCTGTGATTCCACGTGTAGTTATGATTTGTGAGTTCTGTGTGATATATTTAGTTTCACTCATTCTAAAGGTATTTTTTACATTAAAATTACCATTCTTTATGGTGATTTTAATGTAAAAAATAGTACATTAAAAGAAAACATTTTGGGGAAAATGGGCTTATTTCACTGCATGTCACTCTTGTCTGTATCTAGACTACAAAATCCAAGTGCCAAGAATATTATACCAAATAGTTGAAACAATGGACAGTACTGTTACTATGAACCTGAGTTATTATACTAATTTTAATATTCCAAAGGTATTTTGGAGTCTAAAAATGCGTTTAAAAGGCATCTGTTGGGAATGACTCAGTTACTGGAACTTAAAGAGAGTTAGGCTCAGGGCCTCAAAAACCAATCAATGGAAATAAAGCATTTAGGTGAGCACAGAGGAATCTCTCATATGAATCTTTAGGCATGTGTCTTTAAAATAATGCCTCTGTCCCCCCATTATTTTCTGAATAATGAAACAAAATCAATACTTTAGGTATAGCTTACCATTTTTAATTCTGTTTGGAGCCTGTGGATTGAGCGGCAAGTTCCAAGTTTCAGTGGATGATGGAGATTCTGGTGACCAACCTTTATGGCGCTTTTTTGGAGGCCCTGAATTTGTTAACGTGCCTGAATGTTTCAGGGAAACATTAGAATAAAATGTATACAGGTTTGTGCATGGTAATTCAATATGTTTTGATAGACTGAATTCAACGAGTATGGTAGTAGAAAAGGTCAAGTCTATGAATGCAATAATTTTGTGTGGTTTATTTTACTTTGTTGCATCCTGCTTAAATGTCTTGGAAATTTCTGGTGCAGAGAACTCTTAAGTATCCAGATTTTCCTTATCTTATACCATTGCTTTCTCTCTACTAAGAAAAATACAGTATAAGTACAGTAAGAGACATACTAAGAATCCTTAAAAGTATTAATATTTTTGAAGTCAAGACTGTGGGCATTTTGGTCCTTTTATTTCCGAACACATGACACAGCGTTACATGTAACGTATTGAAAAATAATATTCCCAAGGGTTTCAGAGTAATAGTAATAAACATCTGAGTTATTTTCAATAATTTCCCCATTTACAGGATTTTTGCCACTTCTTGCTGATTCCATCTTTGGTTTTATGTTATTCCATATTAACCAATGTATAGCTTCCTTTTTTTTTTTTTTTTGCAGTAAAAACAACTTTCTCACAGTTTCTCTAGGAGATCCTGATGACTAATTTCTTTAATTTTCTTTCATCATTTTCTTGAGTCTCCTTGTGCACTCCTGCAAACTCCTAGAAAGATGAGCTTCCACTAACATCAAAGATTTCTAATTATTGTGAGTCAGTGGTCCTCCGGGAACTTCTCAGAGGCTTGCAGGATTGGGCTGTTTCTGTTTCTGGACGTGACTACACAGAGGCTGTAACACTGCTTCACCCTGCCAAGGCTGTATCTCCTGGTGGAAGAGTTAGTCCCACATAAAATGTGAGGCAACATAAGAATTTCATAGAGGAAGTGTGGGTTCAATTTTGAAAACTTTATTAAAATTAAAGATAAACCCGAGGTCTTCAGGTCTAGAACAAGGTTTTTCTCTTGCAGACCCTCACAGATTTTCAATGACTTTGTCCCTTACACTTTTACCACGCGAGGGCAGCCTTTGGCCATTTGTGCTGCTCATCCTTTCACTTGGCTTCCTGGCATAGCGTTAGGACAGTCACAAGATACTTAGAGCAATACAAAGGATTTTTTTATTTGACAATGCTGTGCTCTTTCCTGCAGATATGTTGATATTTGAAATTAATCCTTCTAAAATGAGTTAGCAAGAATGTGCTGCTGCATGGAAAGAGAGATTAAGAGCCTGAATGGGCAGAGAAGGAGAATTTGTCTGTGATGCCAGCAGGGAAACTTGGGAAGACTTATCCTAAAATAGAGCTACAGTTTGTTTCTAGCCATAGTGAAAACTAATTTTCTTCCTTAAACAAGCCAGTGACACAGTTTGTGACAGAAAACAATTAACAAAAATCATGATAATAATGCTACAGTGAGGACAGTCTCTTGAATTCAGAGCCAGTTGCTGAAGTCTAGTTCTCCATCTCAAGGTGAACTACAACAGTTCAATAGGAACTGCAATAGGAATAATCCTATTGAGTGATTACTTATAAATATTTCTTAATTTCCTTCACAAAATCTGTTGGTGAAATCGATTCAAACTGACACATTCTTTAAGAACTTGGATTCAGAATCTGGTCTGTGTCTCTATTAAATGAATGAACTATAAATATGAAGAAAAAATGCAGTTAATATTATGAACTGTAACAAAACTGTGGCTGAAAACATATAAAGAATTTTTTTTCCTGGAAATTAATACAGAAAACAGTACTGCGGTCAGAAGAGACTTGGAAAGGAATGGTAATTTCTATTCATTCAGAAAATTACAATCATGATATAATTTGTTCAATGCTTCTGTTATACACATAGAGTTTTGGGTTATTAAACAACAAATCCATACAAATACCTAACACTGAAGGTCTTGTCAGAGCAGACAGGTTATTTTTCATCAGCTGCTGTTTAGGTGATTCCTTGCCATTATAAACTGCTGAGCTGAATGCGGCTGTTGAAGGGATGTGATCTATGGCTGCAGCTGACAAGAAAAAAAACCCCAAAGTATTTACATGAAACATTTCTAGGTCAAGATCCTCAGCTGATATAACAAACCAGTCATTTCATAATTTACTTTAATAGAGCCATCAGGATCTGCTCAAGAGTGAATACAATGCTGAATGAAACAATCCACTTCTGACCTCCTACTCCCAATTCAGTGCCTGATTCTTCAATTAAATGAGTATGTCAGAAGCTGTAGCTTCTTTGCATGACCCTAGCTTTTACATGAAGTTTACTCAAGAACCAGGCAAAAGAGAGATGTTTAAAATTTACTAAGCCTCCATCCCATTCTTCCTCTTTCTAAGATTTTTTAACTATGCTGCATTAAAAAAAAAAAGGTAGGTATTCTCAAGCCTAATATACTTGCAATTAATGTAGCTTTTTTGTATCACCTGAGGAAAAAAAAAAAAAGGCAATCTGTTATCATAAAGAGATCAATGATTTGTTCTGGAAGGGCACCGGTATTCCAGATCACGACTATTTAACAGGCTTCTATCTCACACAGAGAATAGAATATAACCACCACAGATGTGCTTCAGCTCCCCTGTGTAAAAACCCAGGAAAAACCTGTAACAGTCACAAGACACTAAAGAGCTGTGTTCATTATGAAGAAGCTCAGAGAGATCACTCTAGCTTCTATCATCTATCACCTTTCCTTTATGTCAAGTTAATGGAAAAGTAAAGGTCTCAGAAAGAATTAACAACACAAAGAAAGTTACAGATACTAACCACTAGTTTGTTTTTTAATATTAAAGTCACTTTTCTCAGCAAAAGAAAAAATTCACAAGCTTTTAAGCCGATGCCCATATAATGTCTGCTTTGAAAAGGATTCTAGTCATAGCATAAAATAGACTGGATCAGACAAAAAAAGCTAAAATTACACTGGATCCTGTAACAGTTGTCATCTGTGACCAGACAAGTGACAGCTGGAAAAACACTTTAGAAATAAGGGCTTTTTAAAATGTTTTGGTTTGGTTCAACTGTGAGCAAGCTGCAGAATGCCTGTTTGCTATTTGCTAGCCTTTTATACATAAACCTGACACGAGAAAATGGACAGCGAGAAGCCTTCAAAGTATAATTGCTTTCTTTGTTTGTAATAGATCTCTAATTCTATTCAACTTGTTTTATTAGGCAATGTGCTTGTTTGCCTTTGCTTACACACAAGTACACCCAAATACACAAGCACAGAAGAATTAAGTGGAACCCCAGCATGTTTTCCTTCTAAGAGGTACCTGTTGGCTGAGTCCCAGCTGGAGCACTGGGATTTGCAGGTGGAAGAGGCTCACTGGAGGTGCTTCCTGAGAGGCCTGAGCTTTCTGGCAATTGGAACAAGGTGCTTGAGCAGGTACTGGTTGAAGACTGCCGGCCTCTGAACTCTTAACAAAAAAAAAAAAGAACCTTCTTTATCCTTCTGATAATTTCACACATGAATTGCTTAGAGGCTACAGCACTTGGAATGAAGGAACCAACGTCTTCAGACATGCCAGGCTCATATGAGGTCAGACAATGGCTTTTACAGCTGCTCTAGCAGTCACCTGGCTTTAAAGAGTCTTTCAAACGATCTCTCCTAGGCTTTACACAGACGCCAGTCCCCATGATAGCTAAGCTTGGATGATGAAAACCAGAGCTCGAGGAAGACAGCTTCATTATCTTACCTGCCCCTTTCCAGCAGATTACAGATCCTTTGGTCAGAGCTCCCTGTGCATTCCTGACCAGATAATACTTTAAGTGTTTCTGTTTCTTGGGCTGAGTGGTCAGTTTAAGATTAATGTGATTTGAGAATTCTGTAAAGTAGCAGAAACCCTTCTTGCCACAGCCAACACAATTGCCAGAGAAGCCTGATAAAATAAACAATACACATAATCCAATGAGATAGGTGGATCACTATTAATAACATTCAAACATTACTCTTTCCAGAGGAAAGGCTGTGTTTATGTTTTGGGGTTTTGGTTGTTTTTTTTCCACAGAGTGAAATTTTTATTAACGTTTTCCTCAAAAAAGTATTTGCACTTTGTACAGAAAGTGTCTTGCATTTTGGATAATAGACTGCAAAAACATAGCCCCCACGTTAAAAAAAAAAAAAAAAAGGGCCATATTTTTCATCTTCTCCCATAGAATAAGGTCACAATTCCTATTTATTACCTACCTGTGAAAAGTTTCTGACTGAAGAGCACTGAGTCAATTGCTTAACCCCAGCCCTATTCAGCACATACATGCTTCACTTCTCTTTCAGTTTTCATTGACATATCATTGAATTTCACTGATTTTCCCTTCACTCGATTCAATGAAACACGCAATTAAGTCTCAAGAAAATAAGTATATTTAACCTATTATATTTAAATAGATGTAAACATATTTAAGTACCAAGTTCCTACTACAGATGCTATTTTAGAGAGGAGAAAATACTAAAGCATTCCTGGGCTATTAATTTAAAATAGCTTTGTCGAATTATGGCTGGACTGTGTCAGCACTTCACAGCAGTTGAAACTATTTATGATTACAGGAACAAAGTGTCTGCAACTTTATAGACACAACAGAGACACAGTCCTTCCCCGTAAAGCTTTTTGTACTCAGGCTTGATGGGGCATTTGCAGGGATACTGCCATTTCCTCTCATTCTGAGATACACAGCTTGAGCCTCAACAAGGGGCTCACGGTGCTGATGTCATTAGCATCGTAAATAAAGGGCACTGCTCACACAGCTGCCTAAAGAGTCCTCTTTTTTTGCCCATTTTACAAAGTATTTCTTAAGACATTTTCATCTTCCATCAGACTAATGCAACTATCTGAAAATACTTATTATTATTATTATTATTATTATTATTGTTATATCATCCTGTATTGAGCAATTAAAATATTATCTTGCCCATGGAAATTTTCTCTCTGTTACCTACACATGACCTGAAGTATGATCTTTTCTTTCATTTTAATCATACGTAATGCACATTTTTATGTATAATGACAGGCATTGAAATGAAAAGGGTCTATTCAGTGAATTGAAACATGGTAAAAATAAAGAAAATTTATTACATAAGGTGGACAACACCATTGAAAAAAACAACTGGAATAAAGGATCAATAATGTGGTAAATGAAATTAAGAGCCATTTATGAATTTTTTTATTTCAATCACATATTTCAAACAAATTAAATTTATAAATTAATGGTCAATACTTTTTTTTCCTGTAAAGTACAAGCACTGAAACATAATGTTTTGTGAACACCTGTTGCTTGGTTTTCAACCTGAGCACTTTCATTAGTTTTCAAAAGGTTCAGAAGAATTTATTAAAAACTAAAGTTGATGTGGAGATTGGTCTGGTATCCATGGGAACAAGTGGCTAACAACCATTGAAAGCTGCCTATTATGTCTCTGATCCTAGTCAGTAGGATGATAAAAGTCATTGTGACTCATAAAATCAGGACAAGTCATGACTCTGCAGAATCCTCTGTGTTATATCAGTCAGCACAAAAGCATCTGTCTAACATCACAGAGCCTTGAGTAGCTGCAATAAAAGCAACAACAAAAGGAAACAAAATTAGAACGGATGTGGCAAAAGCTATAGAGTTTGCATGCATTTTATGCCGATTAAGAAATCATCAAAAATGCTTTTGCTAGCAAATGAAAACCTCCTATATACCTGGCAGCACACAGAGCACCACAGCAGCAGCACTGCAACTTTTGCCTGGTTGCCACTTAGAAGACACCACACGTTTTCAAATTCACTCTTTGTTTTTTTTCCAAAAGTACACTTTTTAGGTTTTGTCATTTTGCTAGGAGCATCTTGACAAAGCAACTTGACAAATCCAAATGCTGAAGTATTTGTTCAATCCACGCTGGATAGCAGACACAAAATCTTGTCGTTTGGACTTCAGATTGTCAGATCACTTTTGTAAATTACATCTGTCCAAACCAGATAACTTCTACCTGAAAAACCCTTTTGCCCCAATCACCTATTCTTAACTCTGCAGCATGAAGTGGAAAATTAGTTTACACCCTATATAGTACACAGGTGAGGCCTAGTAAGGATTAAACATGTAAATTGTCCACTTGTTTCGAAAAGCCCTTGGAGGACATTTTATAAGCTTGGTTTTCAATTTTCCTTTAAGTCAAATTATCGTCCTTCACCCCAAGTTTCTCCAGCCCCTGTGAGTGACACTCACTCCTTTCTTGCAAGCTCCTGCCAACACCCTTTTCCATCCCATTCCCTCTGACTGACACTCCTTGGTGACAGCCATTGCTTCATTAATGCAGCTCAGCCCTGACACCACAGATAGAACACAGCATGCTCTTATAGTTCCAGTGCAATAAATGCTGTTCAGTCATTTCTCATTGCAGGGCTCTGCCACCCCTGCTCAGAGCATTTTATGTGGCAGATTGAGTCACACTGAGAACCCAAACATTTCATCATCCTCCTCTGAATGCCCTGTTCATACCATGGCCCAAGGCAGCAGCTGATAGAGGGGACAGCTTGTTTCATAAACAAGCTGCATTAAATATTCTTCCATGCATTATAGAGAGAACAAAGGTCAGAGGAGTTGGGGCAGCCATAAGGTGATTCAATATATCTATGTCATGGGATTGATTTCACAAGAGAATTAGAAATCAATGCCTGGAGTTTAGGGGCTAAAAGCCTTTCACCTTTCGGTCATTGGTTCATACTGAGCTCAGTTCAGTTGTGACTAAAAGCTGTTCCTCTCTGAAGTTTGTTTAATCAGAAGAATTTGATTGTATCTGTGATTTATCATATGCATTTGCTTGAATTTGCTCACATCACAATGATCAATTGTCCATAATTTAAAAAGCTATTCCACAGCAGGGACCTTGTGCTCTGAAGAAGGACCTTGGACGAAAAGGTTATGAAACCTGACCTACCTCCTCACTGATAAAATGGTTCCTTTGGATCTACAGCGAGCTTGTGATAGGGATATAGAGAGGACTTCAGCATGGAAGGACATCCACTTGATATTGCATAATCAAATCTTTCATAAAGTGGCAGAAAATTTTCTTCTTGTTTCTCTTTTAAATGAGTAACAGGCTTTTAATTAATATTAATATTTTAGTGGAAAGTTAGCAGCTTGCTTAAACAAAGAATGATTATATTTGAAACTTTTCACCACAAGTATTTCTTCTTTTCAGTTCTACTCACAGAAAAAGGCACACAAACACTGACAATGCTCCATGGTTTTCCCACATACTCACTCCATTTGAAGACTATAGTCCTATGTTTAAAAAACGAATAAAATCAATATGGTCAAGCTGGAGAGCTCCATTGTATGGAAACTCAGTACTGTTACAAAAGCCCAACAGATCATTGCATATTTATAAGAAGCAGTCACAGTATTTTACGCCATAATGTTTTCATCTTACATACAGCTTACAACACAAGGAAACTAATCTTTTCCTCTGTCATTCTGACCTCAGGGACCCACTGAAAAAAAAAAAAAAGGATTTCTTGTTCCCTGCTAGGAAAATAGGCAGCTGTTTGGTCTTTTGGAAAATGATGGGTGAATAGCTGTTTTGTTTATCATGAGAGACTCCCCTGAAGAGAGGGAACTAGAAAAAAAAAAAACAAAACAAG
>WAAE01023815.1:0-33773 GCA_013400495.1 Nicator chloris
ATCTCTCAAATACAAGATTTGAAGGCATCTTGTCACACCCACTATGATGAATTTTATTTAAAAGTAAGTCATTGCAGAGGAGATATAAATTCTGAATGTTACATCTCTGGGTTAGTAAATTTTAAGCCTCTATGTTCTTTTGCCACCATAATTAACATACTACTTCAAAGACACAAAAGAACAAATGATCCATGGAGGCCAGCACTGGGCATGAGAATTCCAGTAAGATATTTTATCTCTTGGAGTCCAAGTGTATTAAATCTAGTACTTAAGAAACTGTCTGTTCTTAAAATAATTGCCAAAGATAGAACAACAGAATGAATATCCTTAACAGCAACATGCTGTGCTCTCCATGCCTCTAGAAGCAGATTCATTTATTGCATCAATTACTGTATTTGTTGCCTTTGAAATATGTGGAGGTCTATGGGACAAGTTATGCAACTTTGCACTGGTTCACTATCAAACTACCTCTTCAGATTATTAAAATACTTAATACCCTTTAATCACCAGTTCTTTAAAAATTATTTTCCTGCAGCTTATTAGGGCAACAGGAACAGAAGTAACATCTGGTAGAAATAAAGAAAAATGTTGATCTTCTGGCACAAAAAATGTCAGTTTGTCCACATCCTCTTTATGAATAGTCAAACAAATGATTGGTCTATTGTCTTCCCTTTAGTCAAAACAAGAATACTCAGCTTTTACATACCAGAATACTCAGCTTCTACATCCCAGCCCCTCAAATGGCAGGTAGCTGGACTTTACAGCCAATCCAAATGCTTTCAAATTGTCTTACACAGCTACAATTTTTCACAATGCAAGGAAATATAAAGGCAATACAGAGGAATTGTTCCAAATAAATTATTTATCAACCTATTTCCAAAGGAGTTAGAGACTTCAGCATAGCTGGCCCTTCTAACTGGAAGAAAAAAACAAACCAACAAACCAACACACACACAATATGTCCAAAGGGAGGACAATCTTATTGCTATTAGCATTACTCTTCAAGCTCTTGAACAGGAAGAACCTATTTCATTTTATGGGTTTACACAATAGAGCACCAAGGGATCCAGTGTAGTAATCTTGCCTCTGTCCCTCTGTCCAATGGTAGTTGTGTCTCTTTTTATTTAGTATTAAAACCAAGTTGTTTATAATTCAGATACTACTGGCAGTTTATAAGAAGACATAAAAACGTGGAAAAACCCCATCAATAATTGATTAGGAGAATGCTTCCAGATAGAAATAAAATCAGGAGAATAAACATTGAGTACATCTCTCCAGGCCTTTGAATGAGTGATATAAAAACGTGTCTGGTTTAGCAGCCTGTTACAAGCCTGTACTGCTTGCTGTCATCTGATTTTAAACATTTTCTCCCTGTTGCCCTACTGAGTAATCAATAAATTCATTTTCTTCATCAGTGGTTGGTTTTCTCTTTTTCCCAGTGTCATAACACAAGAGCTCCTCTAAGCAAGACTACGTCATTAGATTTCACCTAAGTGACCCACATAATGCTTCTTCACAGAAAGGCAATCAAGGAAATTCTCTTTAGATGTAGATAATTTCGGATAAACAGATAAAGTTGACAGAGATCAGGTACTTGTTGTGCTTCTAATTTTTTTCTCTCATCTTAAAAAGAAATAATATGTACTCAGTTAATCTATTACTTGAAGGGTTCTAAAATTTAGTCGATCTGATGGTATAAAAGTTAGCAGCAGCATTAAGCGTTACAATTACTTTATGCCCTGTCTCCAAAGCAAAGCATAACAGAAGATTTTGGTGATTGACAACACTTTTAAAGGAAAAGAGCTTAAATCTGCAGAAGCCAAGCCACAGAAACAGGAGGTATGCTTCATAGTTCCTGTCAACTCCACATGTGAGTTACCTCAGATGGTCACTACTTACAAGAAGGGCAGATTTTATTACAAAGAAAGGAAGGAAGATCTAAGAACTTTCTCCTTTCAAATAGCAGGAATGCAGTCTCAGCAGATTTTTGAGGCTAACCAAACAACTGCACAGAGCTCCTGGTATTGGCATGAGAGTAAAAAACATTCTGTTGCAAAGTAGGAGAGAGTGCACCACTGACTTGCCTATATTAACATTGTGGTCACCAAGGTAGCTGGGTCCATGACAGGTTTAAAAACACATAAATTATCTTCAAATGAAAATACACACACTCAAAAGTATATTCACATTTCTACCTTCCAGGAGAAAAAATCTTCGAATGTAACTCCTAATTCTTGGGGCAAAATTAACTGTAGCTACCCAAAATCTCTTTTTTTGGGTCAGCAAACCTACTTCTAGCATTATGAAATTCTTAACCTGAGTTTGGGTTGTTGGGCTTTTCTATTTCTTTGAATTATATTTTTGATATGGTAGTAATAAAAAGAAACCCATTACAACTAAATTTCAAGGGAAAGTCAGAGACTAGAGCAACGACATATTCTTCTGGGATTTGTGGCTTTAATTAGGCTTTATTTTTGAGGAATGTTTATCATATAGAAACACAGATATTAGACACAGATATGCTTGAAAGAGATGTCATATAGAAGCCCTGCTGTTTCTGTAAGTTACAGGCTTCCACAGCCACACTATGGCCAAACCCTGAAATGTTCACTTCTTGTTTCTGTTCAGGAAAATTCTTTCTGAAATAAATGAGAACTGGTTTCTATGTGTTTACTAGAAAATACCACCTGTTCATATTTGACATTTCTTTCTGCTTTCATATTAAGAGGAATAAACAAATAACTTTAAATTAATCTTTCCGGTACAACTATTAGCTAGTAAATTAAAGTTACTCACTGGTTCTGTTGATGGGTGTAGGAATAAACAGACTTTATAACAGTTCAGCAGCATATTTAAGTAATTAGCTTAAATGTAAGCTGCAATGAATCCATTCAATAACACTCTAAAAGTACAAGATCTAAGTAGTAGAAATGTGTTATATTAAACTGGGCTGTTTTCAGTGAACACGTATTTAACAGAAGAGAACATATTGATTTGATATGCTTCTCAAGTTACGACAGATAACATGAACAATTTGTTTAATTGCTAAATGAAGAATAAAGCCTGCAGTGTGTGGGACTACTGCCTGATCATCTGGGAGTCATTGCTGTGTCTCATTTGGCTGGAGAATGACAAGGACCTGCTTGTTTTACAGCACAGCGAGTCCCACATCCAAGGAAAGATACTGAAGGAAGAGCTTCTTTAATACTGAAAATATCTCCAGTTTTCTTAAGGCTGATATAAAAGCAAATCACAAAAATAAAAAATACTCCAATAGGGTGGTTTATCTGAAAACAAACTGGGCATTCAAACAAGAATAATATAATGAAAGGCATGGAGGGGTTTTTTTCTTAGTTGAAAGCAGCAAGGTAAGGATCTGCATCTGACATAACATTTATATAACAGGTCAATAAAAAGTTAAATGAGTTTAAGATATTTTGAGCATTGGAAACAACAAAGTGAAACTATCAGCTGAATACAGGGCAGAACGTCATCCTCCAACATGCCACTGATGGCTGGAGGAAATAAATACAAATGTTAAGATTTAAGTGAAAGGCTCCTGAAAATTCTAAATATGTTCTGATACTCAGTGGAAAAAAAAAAAGTGCAGTAGATTTAGGTGGGATGAGTTATGTGGTATATTAAAAAAAAAACAAAACAAAACAAAATGGACAGTTAAAGGTGTGCAGAAGCTGAATGTATCAGCAACACAGAGAATTAGGTGAAAGACTCTCAAACTTCAGGGTCACTCCAATTATCCCTTCAGTGGGCTTTAGAGTCAACATTTCTGTATCTATATTCTGCCAATACAGAGAACTGCATGTGGCTCATTTTCTCTAGACTGCTGTGCCTGAGAAATGCTTTTCATTTTATTTCATAATCTATAATATAGTTCATCACTATCCTACCTTAATCAGTGGATATAGCTGTCAAATTACTGTTGAAATAGAGCTAGGAAAAAAGAATAAAGTCATTTGTATGTGTGTGGGGCTCATTTATATCCTCAGGAATTGCTGGGCATTCTGTGGGTACACTTTGTAACTTTCTGTTTGGTTTTATTCTTGTTAGCCATAGTACAGTAAAAATTTCTGGAAAGGCACAACGAGCAGAATCCAGTCATTTTCTTTCTGCTAAAGACTGCTTTGCTCAAGTAGCAAGGAAGAAGCAGGGTATAAAAAAAATAATCTGTAGATTGTGAAAATGATTGATGACAAGTGTGCTGAGCACAGGAACACCTTTATTCAGCAGGGTGCCACACTCAGAAATCCCCTTGCTGTTGAATAACAGCTCATGGCTGCTACAAGAAAGCCTTTCCCTGCTGGGAAATTTTGAAGCCAGGCGGAAAAGTTCTGTGTCTCTCTACAGAGAAAATTTATATCTGAAATGACAACTATGACTACACCTTTGAGACAGCTTTCAGAGAAGGAAATAGAGTGCACCTGGGTGTCAATGCATGAAATAGCATGAAGAATGGAAAGTTATTAATACAAGGTCCTAACTACTTTAATGGGAAGAAAAAAATTACCATCCGTGGATGCTTGTTTCACTTTCTTGGAAGCTTTATTGCTTCAAGGACAGAGGGAAACAGCCATTACTGTGTGTTTCAGAGGTGGTTCTCATTGTTCAGTAAGCCCATACCCAAACAGAAAGGAAACTGCCTGCTGCTTAGTTAGATAGTTGTCATTTTCATCTTCTTCTAAATCTACAAATAAGTCCAGGATAGGAATTACAGGAGCAGCTCCTTGCCTGCAGCATGGCCTTTTGATCATGTTTCACTCTAAAAAGACATTTGCTACATGAGGTTTTAACTGACATGACAATAATTTTGGCTAAACTATATGTGAAACGTTAATTCAACAAGGAACTCTCGTTTTAGCCCATCTCAGAACTTCCATAGAGAGGAAAAAGAACACAGTGCTGGAGAAAAAGACCTTTGTAAATGTGTGTGGATAATAAAATCCATGGCTAGCTTAAAGGAAAAGATGTAAGTAAAGGAAGAGAGAGATGCTAAACTGGATCATATGGAACACTTCAAAAGGTACATTCTGAGGAATGTGTTCTGCCACGTAAGTTCAAGAATGCACTAAATTCATCAAACAGCTATAAAAATCTTCACTGAATTATAAAAATCTACCAGATAGAAAAAGGCTAAACAAGAAAGGTCTGAGCTGCTCAAGAGCATAAAGACTTCAAAGGAAGGAATGGCAGAATTTAAGTTAAAATTTTAAAATAAAACACTTTCTGAAGACAAGAAGATGGACTTTCATTCAGAATCAGAAAAAAAAAATCAAAGGAAAGGCATTACCATGCTCATAACTTCAGAAACAAAACTAAAATAAACCACCATTTATGCAGACATGAAGAAAGGAAAGTATTCTCCCTTCCAGATGGCCAATAAAAGGTCTGTGTCTCTTTACATCCTAGAGACGAGATAAAATGTGTGTAGGCCTTGCAACACCTATCATGAGCAAAGTCAGACAGCACAGAGCCTGCTGCCTTGCAGTAACTCAGAATGCTGTGGTGCAGCCCTGAGCAGAAGTGGGATTTTCAGCAAATCTCCTTAAGCCAGTCTAAATTCTCCTGGCAAACAGCAGAGGGGTGGGAATGGCCATGAGTGGGCACAGCTCTGAACGCCCCCCTCATGCATGGCTTTGCTGTTCATTAATGTCATTTTCCACGGAGGGATTCTCTCCAAGCGCATCACTAACGTCGCTTTCACTCCTATTTTTGGGGCGCTGAAAGTTCCTCTGGAGTCCTGCTGGAGCAGTGCCAGGGCTCTAGGAGGTATTTGATCCAGCCTGGCAGTTTACTGAGGACATTCACAGAAAGCAGTGCATTGAAAGCTGAGCCCCAGCACTGGCTTCGTGGTGCTTTGTATTTGACTGGCAATGACATCCACTGGAAAGCAGCGGGGGATGGATGGGGCTCAAGAAGAAACTCGAGCATTTCCATTTGTGCATCTCTCAGGATCAGAAGCTTCCCTACTTTACAGCAGCATGAGAGATGGCTTTTTCCCAAATGCACATCAGATAAAAGTGTAAAGGTCACTCTTTGATGCAACTTCACAACAGCAATAGAAAAGAGGATAACGCTGAGAACACATACTTTCCTTCTAGTTATTTCCAACAGCAGAACTGTACTTGGCAAAAACAGCCCATTTTCCTTAATTGTAGGAACACCCATATTTGTCTCTTAGTTACACACTTTGCATAGCAAACAAAAAAATCTGGCAAGAACCAGTGGATTTCAAACCACACAACATAGAGAAAGTACAAAATAACATAAAGGTATGCATTCAGTGCTTGAAAAATTTTGTCTGAAAAGAAAATCCTATACAGTGCTCTACATGAGAAATATGGATTTATTAGACTGTTTACATTCAAATGACAGCCTATTTTGAATTCAGTGTATTAGGATTTTCAAATGTTACAGGCAATACCAAAGTGGCTATTTACCTATATTTGTCACGTAAGATGCTTTATATTGTAAACACTTTGAGATTGAAGCTTATGGATGGAAGATAGCTCTTCAGTCACTGCTCAGAAGATAAGGGCAATAATTTTCACACATAATGACAGTGATGTTAATGTCTGCACACTTTTGCAATCCCTTTCACCATTTCATTATCAATCTCTCATCCCTTACAGCTGTTGAATGCAGTTGCTCTTACAGCCCAATCAATACACGAGTGTGAAATCCTTCCAAGAGGGACAATCCAATCTCCACCTTGCTCTGTGGTTTGGTTGCCTGTCTGCAGCCCTGAGTGCCCTGCAGGGTCATTCTTCTGCTCCACTTACTGGGGAAATCTTTGCAGGAAAGGTGAGTCTTGCACACCAATCTGATCGTGGCAGGGCTTTTACTTTTTCCATCTTCCTTGGGAGGGGGGGGATCCTGAGCTTGAACATTAATGGTATCACCAGGTGGTTCTACCAGAGATATTTTTTGTAACACAATTTCCTCCACGTCTGGTAGGTCCATTAAGAACTGAAAAGAAATTTTTAATTTATATTTTGTCTTCAATTAAGCGCCAGTTCTTTCACAAGTTATGACTTTCACATACTCCAAGCCATCTGACATCTCACAGATCTCCTAAGTGTGAATGAGGACATAATTTGGCCTCTTCTTTTTAATACAATATATCTGTAACTACAGAAATCTCAGCTTTCAGACTGCAAGCCTCAACATCACAATGTGAATTAAATTTATGCACAGGCCAGTATGCACCAGTCAGAGAGAAATTGCTGCATGACATTGTGCTAGTGAAAAGGCAATGCCTAGGCAGAAATATACTTCATGTATTTAGAAAAAATGAAACTCCAAACCTAATTATTTTCTTACAGATTTACTATGGAGTCCATTCTTTGAAGTATCAAGACCAGATTCGTGCAGAAATGACAGGTACGTTAGGTCAAGGTAAATAAATTTTTGGAATGAAAGTGAAAAGAACTGAGAGAAGCTTCAAGGCAAACAAGTTTGCTTTAGAAAAAATTCCTACAAGCTTAGAGATGGATCTGAACTATTAAAACCAATACAAAATTTTAAAGATACAAAAATGAAAACAATGAGTTTTCTCTGATTATTTTGAAACTGGAATCATAAATCATGCACTACAGTCCTCAGCCACAGAAACCAACAGCAGAATTCTCAAGAAATTGAGGACAATTCTTTACTTTGGATAATTCACTGAAAGTCAGTTAAAAAGAATAGAAAGTGTAGGTACTAAGAAACTCACAGGAAAAGTAATTTATACAGTACTACTGAATATTTTCATCTCTCTTCTTACATACAATGGGAGTTTATTGATGGCTTTTTATAGTGTCAAATTTCAGTACTTGCAAATTTACTTTCTTCTTCTATTTTAAGTTTAAGCCTGTTAAGATCTTGAGTCTTTCATCCAGTTTTTCCACAAGATTTTGGTGTCTTTCAAATGCAAATCTGATTCAAATTAATCACAAGTCAGCATGATTTATTTTGTCAATTGATACCCACTAGTCAGTGTATTGCTGAAGAGAAAGAAACAGCTGCAGGGATGAGAATCAAGATACTATCCACCCCTCAATTGTTGTCAAGCTATGATTGTGCATGTATTTTTTCTTATAGATCTTTTTAATCTGTTTTGGGGGGTATTATTTTTTTTTTCCATTTAGATATTTAAGGAGTTACATTATACATTAACAATGGCTAATTACTGCCGGCCATCTTGTGTTGCATGCTAGAGGAAATATCAGAAATCTTGTCTCAGTGCTCCCATATTTTTTAATGTGTAATCAATACATCAGGATGTTTGACAGTGCACAAACCTGACAACGTTTTGCTGGTACTAACACAAGTATTGTGGCACCTGATGTTAAGAAGTTCTCCTTGACTTGCATCTTAGCACCACTAACATAGGAGTTTCAGAGTACACATTACCCATAACGCTGTGGTATTTTCAACTTCCATTAAGAAGACTAGTCTGGTATGGCTACAAATTTCCAAACAAATAGCTGAGTGGAATTAGAGGAAGAAAAATGTCTGACGCAGTTTCAACACATAGAAGCAAGGAAACACTTCAAACACAACAACATCTCTGCAGCCTTATTCAGAGTGTTTTGAAAGATCGTGATCTCTGTAGGCTTACTGGAAGAAATCAAGCTTTGTCTGCTTGCTCTAAGCCCTCACCCAGCGCCTTCCTGAGAAATCCCACCTCCTCCCTCTGATTCCTTTCCATGGAGGAGAGATGGCTTGGTCTCAGGAAGACAAGTTCACCTGCTTCCTTATTTTTTGTTTTCATAGGCATCAGCTAAGGCTCCCAAATGTACTATAGACTTCACTTACACTTATTCCACTTTTCTTTCCCTCCTTTCAAATACACTGTTCTCACAGCTCTGTACAAATGGAGGTAAAAGACATCTCTGTCTGCAGCCTTAGCAGCCAGACTTGTAAGCAAACAGACAATCAGAAACTGGTCTCCCACTCTAATGAAAATTCAAGATAGTGAACATGGATGGAAATGCTCCAGCTTGCTTGAAAGAGCAGAGCCCCTTAGCTTCCCCAGACCTTCATGGAACACCAAATACAGGCAAGAACCGGTGGGGAAGCAATGGAGCACAGACGTATGAAGCAGCCAGTGTGTCAGATCAGACATTTTCCTTACTGAAAAATAAAACAGGGAGAGTGCTACAAGCAGTGATCCTGCAAGACAGATTAATCATTCTGTCTGGAACAACTCTTCACACAATTCCTGAGCAGAAGCTTTCCACAAAGCAGCCCAGCAGGGAGAAAAGCATGGACCCTGATGGCAGCAAGCTGCAGAGGAACCTCAAAGAGTGTCCTTGCAATTACAGGCTGGCAACACAAGGATTTCTGCACGTGAAAACACCACCAGCACAGGTACACTAAATGGAGCTGGCCCATGGAAGAAATCTGCTTGTTATTCAGCTCCATTATCTCTCACAGAGTAATAAGTAAAATCAAATTCCATTCCAATTAATTTGGGACTAATTCCTGTCTGCCTTTGAATAGCTTAAGTGGTCTCTACACTGTTCTGTTATCTCCATCACTGCAATTTCAGACTGTTTAAACATGCCCTGAAATTTTGGTACTATGAAGTTGTCTGCCTTAAGCCAAATTGCCAAAAGCCCTGAGCAGCTGGCAGCCACTAGAAAGGCTTCCAAATGCTGAAGATATTACAAAATCACCATGGCCTCTCTTTGGAAATGTAGGCTTGCTTGGAACTGTTTGCAATTTCTGTACTTCACCTGAATGATGCAGTGTTAGGAGGGATTATAATTTTAATTAATAGAAAGAACACATAAAGACCTAAATGGCTGGTCACCGAGCTGTGTTCTGAATAAGTATGCATTAGAAAGTTTTACTGGATATAAATTGGTTTTGGTTTTTTTTTTACTGTATTATTACAGATTTATATCATATGGAATAGTCTGGGTTTTGAGGTACAAATCAGTAAGTCTACAGTGGAAGATACAAATTGGTGAGTATGGTGAATTCCACATCAATGTATAACCAAATAGACAAGGACTAGCAGAAGTTCAGTAAAGTCATTTTAAGCCTTCCACATAAGTTCAATGGTTTTATTTTATAGCCATTTAGTATATGATGTTTAACTTTCAGCCTTTAATAAAACGGGTGAAAAATTATTTAAGAAATTACATGGGCAAAATGCAATTTAGTATGTGAGGAAAATTATAATTGGTTAAAGATGAGTGCAGTGCCCACAAGAGTTGACTGCAATAAATTGCTGGTGAGGCTGGAGCTGTGAGTGAGGCAAAGGCTGCCCCTGACGAAATGGGAGCTGCTCACAGTCATGTCATTTATCTGCTTGTCTGTAAGAGAGCTCCAGCCTGGCATCACAGGACTGAGCAGTGAAAAGCCCAGTGCCAGAGCAATGTACTAAATCCTCAGAGGGTGACCCCTCCTGAAAATCCATATACATCAGTAAGCTGCAGTTCCCCAGGGAAATGAAGAGCCAGACAACAGCTCTGTTATCCCTGGCCCTACTACATGCCCAGAGAGTCAACCAGCCGTGGGTTTGAAACATCTTACCTTTATGAACAGCAGTCAACATGGATTTAAAGTTGAATTTCTGAATTCAACTAAATATAGTTGAAACATTTACAGTAAATACAGTCTTTATTTCTAAAGAAGGGCTCCAGAGCTGGCCTCTCTCTGGTCTTCTGTTCATGCCCTCTAACTGCTACATCCTAAATCCTGGTATTAAGTTCCTTGAACTACCTCAGGATGAAGACTCCTAATCCCAGACCTTATGTACCATGGATGCAGTTATTCCACTGGTGGGATTGTTGGAGATGCGGGTTTCTGCAGAAAATATGTCACCCAGTGAAACAAGGTGGAGAAGAAAACTAAACTTTGAAGAATGCTTTTCAGAATCAAAGCTTCATAAAAATGTTGTTCTGCGTATAAACTAATCACCATCCTTTCACTTGTCTCCCTTCCCAAGTGGCAAAGCCATCCTTCCATGAACTGTCTCCTGCTCACACTGGTCACGGGGTCAAAGTCATGTCAACGAGGTTGCAGGCTTATGCCTTTGGAAACAAAGATTCCTCTACTGAAAACTTTTTGTGTTCACCCATCCATAAAAAGTCACACACACTTTTCAGTTTAAAGCACAATATTCCAGATAGCGTAACGCTCCATAAAATAGCATGGAAAACACAACCCTACAAATAAGACCCACCAGCTCCTGAGAAATGGCTTGAACAGCTTCAGAAAAACCAACAGTGTGTTTGCTCATGTGTTTGCACAACACAGACTTCTTTCTTGCTTAATTTGTATTACAGCATCCTGAGGAGAAAGCCTGATCTTCGTTCATTATCGCTCAGCACCTGTCATTTGCACAAGTATCAACTTCAAACAGTAAAATAACAAACAACAAAGGAGATTTTTTTTACAAATACATTAAGCAGTATTACATTTTTAATTGCCATTACCCTATTTAAGTTCTTAAACATTAAAGCAGAAGTATATCAATACTTTTATCAACACACAGACATTTGTGATGCATATGCAAACAACTGCAAAAAAAAAGATTCTAAGCAAAAGTTTAACATTATAGTAACTGAAAGACAGCTTGTTCCATCTCATTTTTTTGAAGATGAGGAAGCACAGTGAGGAGGCAAGGTGATATTTTAGATTAGAATACTTTTTTTGCAAAAGCCTTGATTTTAAACTTGCATAGCACCTGACATTGCGGAGAACTTGAAGTTCAATAAAGGGAAATGCATGCACATGGGAGCATTTTCTTAATTGGACTCTTGAGCTGAAAACTCAGATGTATTTCTAGTAGATGAAATGCTTCATATTAAATGTCAAGATGTATTGAAGAAGTGACACTTAAAATGAACTGAAGAAAGAAATAAAACGGAAGAAATTTAAGACAGCATTTATTAGCTGAAGATATGCTATGCATAGAGCAACTCATATTTTAAAACTAATTTCTGTCTATCTAGGATAATGATTGCATGCCAGGAGTCAGGAATACAACGCAAAACCAGTATCAGAGGGGAGAAAGAAACTTCTATGGAAGTAATTTGAAAACACATAACACAGCTCAGAGGAAGACTACTGTCTTCAGCAGGTCTAATTAACACCAATCGTACTCCATTTCTGGTCTATAAATACACCCTAGGGAATTTTTTTGCAGGAAATAGATCTCTAGAGCCTTATTCAAGTTGCACTCACTGTCTGATCCAAGCAGACAACCTGCAAAGCCACCGTTGCCTTGCCCCTCCTGCCCATACTCCCAGCTCGCTGCCTCCCACCACTGCAGGACCTTTGGGTCCAGCTTGGAGTCCAGCTTTAGGCCCCCTCAGTTCCCAGCCTTTCCTCTTGATTCCCCTCCATTCTTCCATATCACTTGATGGCTTCTGGCTCCTCTCACCCTTTGCAGAACTCTGCACTTTCAGTCTTACTAAAAGCCTTCATTTTCTACAGTGACCCTGGGAGGTCAGGTATTCTGACCTCATTTTTACATCCCTTTAAAAATTTCTTCCAAAATTTCCATCCATTCAGGGCACCATTATTCTTTTGCTCTAAATCTTTTTCACTCTTCAGTTATTTCCTTTTGCTCATCACCTATTTCAATTCAGCTTCACCAACTTTCTCTTTTCACCCTGTCAGACACTTTTCACATCCATCTTTCCCAGCCCTCCCTCCCTTTTGTAAAATGATAGAGTTTGTCCTATCACCTCTGACAAGCTGTCCTTTCAGTTATTGACATCATGGCACCACTGCAGCCTGAGATCCAATTCTCCTCCTGTTCCTGTTCTCATGCTGCTGAAGCAGGCGTGAGAAAGGGCTCAGATTTTGCTGGCTTCCTGTGCCTCACATTGATTCTCCTCTTTCTCATCTTTGCCCTTTCTCGTTTGGAATACCCCAGATTGATCCTTCTGCTGTCAGCCCTCGTCACCACCACAGCTGCCTCTTACCTGCTACCACACACATGCTCTGCTGTTCAGACTCTTGCTAACATTTCATCTGAAATACCAGAAATCTTCTCAATATGCCTTTCTTGATCACTGAACTCCTTGGTGAATCCAGAGCTGCCTTTTAAAGCCTTACCAATGCCAATTTGAAAAAAATGGTCAAGTTTATAATTTGCTCACATAGCCTAAATTTCTTTGTCTTTAATGTTCTTCTTATATCTAGTCATCAGAACTGATGCAGCTAAATAGGTATAGGTCCTTTCTGCCAGTCCCTGATTTTTTTTCCTTCCTATTTTGAATAGGAAGTATCTTTAGCATCTGAGGAGTGAAATTTGTCTTTTTTCTTCTTCTCAACTAAACACTGCTCAGGAAAGTCAAGGAAAGTAAAAACTAGAAGTCCTACTGTTATTTAACATAACACTTCGATATTACTGCAGATTTACACTCCTGTTGCTGGAAATCACAAAGTGCAGAAAAAGGACTAAGGATAGAGTAAGCAAGGAAGTACAAGCCAAATTTTAGGCTGCACCAAGATCAAGGGTGGCTTTGGAGATTGGGAACCTGCAATTCCCCTGCCTGCAATGACAGTTTTCCAGTCTTTTTCTTGATGCTGCAAAGTGCCCTTATAGTTTTACCTATAATGGGGTTCTGGGGACAGCATATCCCAAATATCCCTCTCCCATTTGCCTTCCCCATTCCAGAATATCACACTTCAAAGAAGATTGAAACAGGCTCAGTGGTAAAAACATCACACTTGAACTTCCAAACAGAGCAGATTGTTTTATATAGAAAAATGAAGTCACAAATTATGTTGATTTATTATAATACTGTCCATCCAAAGAAGAGGGAAGTAAAACCACTGGCATGTGAGGGTTAGCAACATGCAGATCAATGCTCCATGAGGATATTTGGCACTATTTATACCTAACACAGGTGTATATTAATTATGTATTTGCTTGAAGGAAGCCAACTGTCAGATCTCCAGGGAAGGATTTATACAATGTTCTAACATAAAAAGATTCAGAAGAAAAGAATTAAATTTAAAAAACAAAATTCTCTCTCCTGTTGATATTAATTCTCCAGCTCCATGCTGGAAGAACAACTGGAAATCTGGGTGCTCGTAGAAACTCTTTGCAGGATTCATCACTGGACCTAGCACAAGAAGATACCTGCAACAGGATTTTCAGGCTCAGTGTTTTATCTTCAAGCCAACTTGAAACTCTTTTGCTAGAGGTGGAACTGATTTGTACACAGGAAGACACCAAAACTTCCTGTAAATGTCAGTTGTGACACACCACATGCATAATTGTAACAAGAACAGTGAATCTGCTTGGCATTAACTTCACTAAGTCACGTCTGGGTCGGTTCTGCTGTAAATTTGTGATTTCAAAAGGAATCTGCTCTCAAGAGGAATGTTTACTCTCTTGCAAAACTCTCCCTTGACTACAAACTTTAAAAAACAGTTAAGGATTTTGGAAAAGACTAGGGAAAAATGCCAGGTTTGTAAAACCAAGAGACTGTCACTGACAAGAAAATAGGAGAGCTCTTATTTCTCAGGACACAGGTGTCAAAGTCAATCTGAAAATGAAAGAATTATCTCTCAAACACTAAGTAGCCAAGATCCTGTAGCACCTTAGTGAAATTATTTAATTTTTTGTTTAACAGCTTTGATCAGTGCCAGAACATACTGGGACTACAAAACAACTTTGCTCTTGGGAGAATTCCCCACAGCTGGCCACTCCAAGGCTGCCTGCACAGCACAGGGAATCCAGCCCATCCATAGGCAAGACCAGAGGTGGGGTGCAGCTCTGAACCTAGCTGGGGTGGCCATCCAACTCTGCTTAGAAAGCATCCATCTATTTCTCTGACTTTATGTAAATATCCTGGTTTAAAAGTCCTTTATTTTTTCTTTTAAAGCCAATATAGTTTATAGTTCTTTCAAAGAACAATTTTTTTTTCTAACCTGAAATAAATACTGGCCATTGTTTGTTTATTCTAAACTTAACAATGTTTAAATCAGAAATAATTAAAAATCCGATACATGAAGTTACTATTTTAATTGTAATAACATTTCATTTCTAAGCAGATTATTTCCCAAAAGCCACTTGTGTAAATATAAACTGTGGTCATATTCCATAATCTTAAAAAAGTAATAATTTTTAAAATCTGTACTTAAGGTGGAAAGTTAAGCATCATCAGTCTGTACTTATGGCAAGCTACTGTGCTTTGCCCATAATGTTGTGTGTCTTACGAAGAGACAGGTGATGTGAGGAAGAATTTTTCTCCAGCTCCATCATTTCATTGTGCATCAGCAGCCATGCTGATGCCATTTGTATGTGTAGCTGTCATTTGTATGTGTAGCTGTCATTCTAATTGCATTTTTCAGAGAGAGCCACAATGATTATTTGCATTTTCACTTGCAAGACAATACAAGTAGGGAAGTCTGTCTTTGGAGCTTTCACAGGAGGAGAGTCTGATCATCCCTGGCAGAGGGAGAGCAGAGGTGAGCACAGATGTGTCTCTGTGAACGTCGGTGCCATCCTGAGGATGCCACCTGAAGCAGCCAGGGGGACTGGCAACCCCTCTGAGCTTTGCTGCCTGGCTGAGATTCAGAAGTGTGAGATAAATTCTGCCTTCAGCCAGGAAAACACTGGCAATTTCAGAGGCTGAGGATTCCTCCTATACCATTGGTATCAGGGATTTGTGAACTTTGAGGCAGAGACCTTGTTTGGCTGTTTCTTCAAAAGCAAAGGCTCACAGTCCTTTTCCTCTTCCCTTGCACGTGGCTCAGAGTCTTTTGTGAGAGGAAAACCTAATTAGCCCCTTCTGCAACACTTTATAATTGAAGTATTTTCTGAGATGATCCTTGAGACTGCCCAAGCATATTTCATTCCTATATATCAGTAACATGTTTGCTAATGCATTACATGGCACCATTAGCATCTATATGCTCTGAGATTAGTCAGTGTTTCCATTAGGGAATTATAACTCGTCCTTACAATTTGATTCCAGACAGAATTGTAGCTTTTGGAATAAGTGACCAGAGTGATTTAAATAATGGAACTGGGCTATAAAATGTGTTTAGCTTCCAGTGCATATTTTGTATTTGAAACGAAATGCAAAAATATTGAAAGATTTAAAATTGGGCTATTGCAAAGCACATTTAGGATGCAGTTTAACTGATATCAAAGATTGCTGCTTTTGTGCATTTATCTTTTTTAAACAATACTATTCTTATGTTGAGCATTCTACAAATACTTTTCTCAAAATGAAATTTCACAATACTTACAATATGGGCTTGCACATCTGATATATAGATAACTAATGCCATTACATGGGTGGTTGATAAAAGAATATTTTAAACATTTAATGGCTGTGAAATTCTGAAGAATGTAGAGGGAAGTCTGATATTTTTCAGTCAACAGAACTAAACCATCACATTATATCAAAGACAGCATTTTACATTCAGGAAACAGCTTTTAACAGAAGAAAGATGGGAGTTCCAGAACACTCATTTAATAAATGAGCAGCAATCTTTGACAGAGGTTTTCCAAATTATATGCTTCAATACAGCTTTTAAGTGCCCAGATATACATCATTCTTTCTACCTGTGATGGGAAAGACATGACATTTGGAGTTCCAAGGAGAATCCCAGATGTTTCTGCTGCTCTTTTCAGTAAATGTTAGTATTCATGGATAAATTCTCCTTTGATGTATAAGCAACTCTGATTCTATGACCTACTTAAAACAAGGTACATAAGACATCCCTTCCCAATTGGGTTTATTCCTTTTATTCTGGCTTCATTCAAGTCTTCTAAAATTATTGGTTTATTACATCATCAAACTCATCAAATTTCATATATGTATCACAGAATCACAGAGTCTGGAAGGGCCTCCAGAAGTCATTTAGTTCAACCTCATGTTCCCAGCAGGGCCACTTAGATGAGGTTGCTCTGAGATGCATCCAGGAAATTGAACCCTCAAGAGTTCAACTCACCACCACCATCACCACCACCTCTGTGAAAAGGCTCTTCCAGTACCTGGTCCCCCTCATTACTGACAATATTTTTTTTAAATCCAATCAGAATTTCCTATTTCCAGTGCCTTTTTTCCTTACCACTATTCACTCCTGGGAAGAGCCTGTCTCTGTGTTCTCTAGATTGTCCTGCTAGCGAGTTGAAAACACAAGTGTGTCCTCCCTTATGTTCTTAAAGCTGACCAAGGCTCTCCTCAAGCATTGCATTTTTCAGGTCCCTGACTGCACTGGTAACCCTCAGCTGGGCTCACTCAGTTACATCAAAGCCCTACTTGTACTTGGCAGTCCAAAACTGGACACAGGCCAATGGGACTCCCAATGGGAGTCATGGCCTATATGTGGAAAAAACACTACAGTGAATTCACTTTTCTTTTTACAGATCTACTGTATTATATTCATAATGTACTGTTTTAAATTTATGCTTATATTTACAATATTTATAGTAAGTATTTTTTTAAATAGAGCTTGTCTAATGATGTAGTAAATGCAACACTTGATCAAAACAATTAAATGTTTGCTGTCCACCCCCAAGAACACTGGCAAGCAAAATGATTGCAGTGTCTTCCAAGGGGAAGTAAATGTGGCATTGTTACTACCAAACAATTTTAATTTATCATGAAAAACTCTTATGTTTTAACTTTAGAAAACAGCACTAAGGAACAAATGTCCACTGAACTAGTCAAGAGAAGAAAAAAATTTAAATGGACAAAAAAAAAAGTTGTTAATGTTACAGTTTGGAAAGTCACAGCAATTAATTTATTTAGATTTTCAAAAATCCATTACACATTTGTCTTACAGAGCTAATCCTGTTATAAAATTTATGCTGTTTTGTAAGGATGGTCAGGTTCCAGGAGTCATACACAAATAAAAAAACTGCAGAGACAGAAATTATTACTAAAGTACCACGACTATTATCACTGTCTGAACACAAAATGACAATCGCATTATGCTGCGGGGATTATTCTTCAGCACAGGATGAGAAAGTTCCCAAGACTATTATGACAAAGCAAAGGATGAGATGCAAACATGAAAAGATGTGTTATTTCCATTTGACAAAAGTAGGAGACAGGATGTGAAGCACTGAAATAAATTGCCTAAGGCAGCATGTGAAGATACACGTGCTGAAACCAAATCTTCTGAAGCCCAGACTTACATTTTACGATCATTCAAGAGCTCTGGTTTCAGTTTCTGTGCATTAATCCACCTTCTGAACATCATGATTCTTCTTCCACTTAATTACATGACAATTTGGACTCACTTTTCAGTGTAAGGGCTGTACTTATGAACAGGCAGCTCTCTCCTGCACCCACTGAACACCACAAACACCAGTGGTGAGGGGCCCTAGGAGAAGCTGGGGAATGTGGCAAGGCTGCACCAGGTGAAGAAGGACATGGCACAGCATTTCTGGGTCTGGAAAGGTGGAAAAGCTCCTTTCTGGCACTGCACCAAAAGTGAAACTGAGAGCCACCCACCAACAACAGAGAGCTCCTCAGCCTTGCCTGGGTCGTGTTCCTTGTGCTGTGCTCACTGCCTGTCTCTCTTCCTGAGCCAGCCATCCAACATCCTGATCACCACAGAACCAGATCATGAGTTTATCTTCTCTCCTAACCTTCTACCAACTGACTGCCCACTGAACACATTCCCTTCTCCAGAAGTATTAAGAATATGGTTTTGTTCCCTTCAAGCATCTTTCTAAATCTCTCTATACCTGCTGTTAACTATGCAATATATGCATATTTATATAAACATACACACGTGAAACCTACAGTGTGTATAACAAGAAATATATTTGGTACAGGTAGAAAAGAAACATTAATTCTAGCCTGTGCTATTAAAAATACCCTTCAGATATTCTACTATGGCATAACATTGTCAAACAAAAAACTGATAGCTCTTCCTTTCAGTGTGTTCAAGAACTTCACGTTCCTTAGTATACATTTCCATATCCTGATACTCAGATCAGGAAAAGTAAAAGCTATTACTACAGAATTACTACTTTTTAAAATACTTATAACTAGAAAGATGGAAAATTAAAAAAAAACAACAACAACAACAAAAAAAAACAAAACAAAAAAAAAAAATCAAAAAAACAACAAACCAGAACAACCAAAGACACAGATTTCAAGGTGAGTATGTAAATAAGTAGTTTCTATTTAGACTTCAATGTCATATTACAGAAGCTAGGTAGCTATAGAAGGAAGCCCTGCAGACCACTTTTGCAACAAGTATGACAGGAGAGGTAAAAAGAAGTTGCAATGGACAAAAGTAGCATGATGATACTCATTAGTGTGTCTGCTCTTCCATTGCTGCACATGCCATGTAGCCAAGCTCAGACACAAGAACCTGTAAAATATTTAGCGGGATTCCATTGGCTACAGATTTACCCCTAATCTGGCATGTCTTTAAAACTAAAGCTATTATTACACCCCAATTGTCAGATCTTATAATTTGGGTATTGCAGTTAAGTCACAAAATCAGCCTTCATCTACTGTTCTTGTCGTGGCCTTGGTACCACGCACACAATCACAGCTTTTACTCATTTCAGTAGCAGCAGTGGTTGTTAAATACTGAAAGACATAATGTAATTGATTTTAAGCTGATTAAAGGGAGAATACAGCATGAGTTCATTCCTGGTTTTATCCTCTCTTTGTGTTTCCATTTGAACACAAGTGGAGAAAATATTGTATTTTCTCTTCCCACAGTAATGAATTATTTCTACTCTGTTTGTGGAAAAAATGAGCACAATGTTTGCATTAGATACAGTGTTATTTTCACTCATAAATGGATTTAATTTTACCGAGTGATTTGTTAAATTTTTAAACCTGGAAGAGGCTGTTGCCATTAAAAAAAACTGCATTATACAAGGCAGCATCTCTTTTTTTATGATTCATTCAATGACCTGGAACACTATCGCATTTCCAAAAGCTGATGCTGTGACAGGAACTGAAGCATCCGGTGGAATTGCAAACGTGCTGTGATGGGCAGAGCTGAGTAGGACTGAGCTGGGGAGAGAGGGCTGGCAAACAAAGGCCCTCTGGTTTCTCCCTGTCCCCTCCCCACTCCCCGCCTTCCCTGCGCCTGGGATTTGTGGGTGCAGCCCATGAGAAGAGAGGTTCCCAAGGAGCTACGTGATGCTTTGGAATGCCACGGGCCTCCTGAGGCAGCCAGGCCACAGAGCAGTTACTGCACAATTCAAGTTACTGCACAATTTACTGCAGCTGAGCAGTGATGCTGACTGCTCACGGGGCATCCTGAACTCCTTCCGTTTGCCAGAATTCCGACAGCTTTGGGCTGCTACAGCCTCCTCGCTCACATAATCCCATGCCACAACCATCCCACCGGGAGCAGAATTCAGTGCTAGGAGAAGCACTAGCAGAACATGGCAAATAAAATGCAAGTATTTTTTTTCCTCATTAATAATGTAAAGTATTCCTTTACACATAAAGGAATAGCATCAGTCTTGTTTCTCATTTGAGGAATAGAGGTTGCCTCACCTTTGACAGTATTAAACAGCCATCTCAGTCTTTTCAATTAACATTATGATTGCAGTTATCTAAAACAACTTTGGATACAAACAAAAGAAGAATTGGACAAGAGCTACTAGCAATTAACAAAGTACAATGCCATATATAAAAGAAAAATTTAAACTGTGATTATATTTGCAAAGACAATTGCTTATCAGTGCCTATGACAGATGTTTAAAGTAAATTTTACACAGCAAACCGGTAATAGATATTGTAATTATTGGGTAAAAAACTGCTTTATCAATTATATTCCCAGAAGTTTGAAGCATGTGTATATGATGCATAGCAAGATATTGCTGACACGGAAAGCAAAACAGATTCCACAAGGAGGTCCTAGGAGAATGAAGAGCAGGAACATCCAAATATGCTTTTACTCCACTTACAAATGAAGTGGAGAGATGAGACCTTTCATATTTCCAGCTAAATAACAGACAAAATGACCCTGAAATATTCTGCTAGATGGTAGAGTCCCCTGCATTTCGGAGGCGAGGTGAACAAACCCTCAAACAGTTAGCTCCAGCACTATATTGCTTACACTGAGGTTATTCCTTGGCACCACATACAAACACATCAGTCACAGGATCCATGGCAAGACCAATTTTAAGATGTTCAGGGTTCAAGTGCCTTATATATTCTGAGATGCAAAAACTACTGAATTAACTCTCAGAAATTATGCCCTAAAAACAACCCCCCAAAGAACTGAAAATGAAAAGCCTTCCTGTCCCTTGTGCTGACCTAATGCCACACGCAGCACGTGACACCAACACCCAGGGCTTTTTGGTGACACCTTCTTGTTTGGTCTCTCCCTGCTTTTTACCTCAGTTGCCCCTTCCTCAAGAGGTAGTGAGAATTAATTACACAGAGAGAAGTGATTACATAGTAGCTGAAGACAGCCTAAAACATGGAAATAAGCATTAGGTAAGATTACATTAAAAATATTAGTTATAAATCACGTAGTAATCTCTGCAGAGCATTGAGCAGTATTGAAACATGAGGCTATTTAGAACCAGAGGAATAAAAGGGTTTGCTCAGGCAAGTTCGTGTTACCTTCTTTCAGGCAAACTCTTTAGTGAACTGTGAAACATGGCGGAAAAGACTCTACAACTAAGAGCAGTTGTTAGAGCAGTATGTATTTTAATTGACGTCGAGATGCGTGGGGAATAGTTTCACCAAAGACACACATGAACCCCCGAGAGCTTGTCCCTTAATATTCCCTGAGGGTTTACATATGCATGACATTGCACATCCCGCCTCATTCATCTGCATTCCCTGGCCCCGCCTGTGCTCGCCTCGTACGGAAATTAACTCCACGCCCTTCTGGGCATGCTCAGTTCGTCATGGTGGTCTTTTGGGGTCTTCAAGGATGAAGAAAAGGTACTCTTCCTCGATGAGCTCCTCACCTTTCTCTCTCTTGTATGTGCTTTGGCCCTCTTGGCACTTTTTCAAGGTGAAAACTCAGTCTCTGCCGGCTAAGAGTCTGCGTCCTTATCCGTATCTGCATTCTTAGCTCGTTGTTTTGGTTAGCTCCTCGTATCATCATTGAGGAGCCCAGATGCTGGGTAATGCTTAAAGTATGCCAAAGGGTAACAGGCACAGCATTTGGTTCTTACTAAATGCCTTCTAAAATACAATTTAAAATATGTTCTAAAGTACTTACTTAAAATACATTCTAACATACTGTGCATGTTCTTAAATTTACTGTAGGAGATCAGCTAGAATTTTCAAATCTATGTCTCAAACTGAACACTCAGTACATATTTAGCTTTTTGGTCAAGAGGCGCTGGTACAACAGGCCTGCACAGGCCAGGACAGTGACTTCATAATTTGGTATACCCACCAAAGAATTCAAAAGACTAAGAAATGCAATATTTCTAACTGACTTCCTATGTTTGGCTCGACTGGTTTACAATGAGGATAAAAGCGACAGAAGTTATTAGTTTTGTTTACATTCAAGTCAATAAACAAAAGTTCTACCTGCATTTGAATAAATCATTCATCATGAATTATGAAATTATACAACACTGGAATGATGAAAACTATTGATTTCTGTCTCTGCCTAAGGGCAGACAGAAAGAACAGAAAAATGAGATTTATACCGTATTCACTAGGAAGACTTCAAAAACGATGTACATTTCTCCTGTTAGAGCAGATCAATACAAAAATTTTATTTTTAAGCTAAGACGTGGGTATAGCTAGGACAGCCTTATCTCTTATCTGTCTAGTGTCACACATATGCAGTAGTATTCACATAATGTCTACACCAGCAAGATACAGTTTTTGAAAATATAACACTTCACTGAGCTCCTGGCAGCACAGATCACATTTCTGCACTACATCTTGCACTTAGCACAAGCATCCTGGGGCGAAGTGACATTTGCCTTCTTCACTCCACAAAAGAAAATGCTACTTTACTTCAAACAATTAACGGCATGTTGTGAAGGACTGATTGAAAAACATACATTTTCAATTTTATACGCAATATGGAATAAGATGGAGAAGTACTTCTAAAGGGGTCTAAGCTCTTTCCTAGGAGGAAAAGGTGCATCAAGATCAATGTGTTGGGGATTTTTGGTATGTTTTTTTTTAATGGCTAATAAGCAGGCCTGCAGGAGAACCTGCCAGTATGTCTGTCTATCTGTCTGTGCCCAGTTCTGGGGAACACACCCCCCTTAGCATCACACTGATAGTGGGCACCACACTCAAACGGGGCAAACACATCCCCCCCTGGGATTTGCAAGGCTGCAGTGGGGAAGCAGGAAGCATTAAGGCTAATATGGTATGAATTTGAGCTGCGCATAGTCAGTGTCTTAGGAGAGGCACAAGAAGAAACTACCAAATTCCCCTCTGGGCAGAAGGATATGTCTCATCTTATTGATAATGCTCCTGCAGCCATCACAACCTCCGGACAGGATTGAGCCAGAGTCTGCAGGGGAAGGGAATATCTTTCCTTAGATCAACAAATGCAGCTGAAGAGTAGACAAGCTGTCAGGTATACAAGGATTTTTCTGCTTCTGTTGGAAACCAGAATCATGGACTCAGGAGAGATATTATTCTTATGGACATTTATAATTTCACCTATCCTGGTCCTTTCCCCACGATCCCTTATCTTCCTTAGGAGACAACTTATCTGTTTTCTCTCCTGTCCAAACAATTGCTTTCCCTGTAGCTTTGCTTTCCTTCCCTTAATTATTCAGTTAGCAGCACCTTTTCTTCTCTCTAAAATATCCACTTAAATCACATGCAATTTGTTCTCAACTTCCATTAGCTATGAAATTTTATGCTATTCTTTCATAACAGTAGGGTGTGCCTGAAAGCCCATCCACTTTTTTTCAGGCATCCCTGACTCCAATAGGGAAAACAGCTGCAGAGTCTGGAGATGCTTTTGCTGTCCATCCTCCTTTCCTCAGAGAAGAAACTTTTCATGAGGCACAGATACAGTAATGTTGCAGAAAGTAAATGAATTATTATGGTCAGGAAGTTGCTAGGTAAAGGCCATACATTGTTAATCATTAATTGGCTATTAAGGTGCATTTACCAGTTGCTAGAAATTCTTCTTAATAAATACCATTAAGGTCTTTAAATAGAATTTATAAATGGAACAAGCAGTTAAACATAAACATAGAGACTATGCCTACATTTTCTTTGAAGTAAAGGCTTCTTGGTGAAGACAGAGACTTTAATTGCTTGTATTTAGGGAAAAAGGCAACATTTCTAAGTAAGCACTGTGATTCACCATTATCTTTAGTATTACAGTCCCGTATCCAATAAAAAATTATGCATAATTTACCATTGATGGACATAGAGATACAATTCCATTTTTCATGCCAGTTCGTAATCATCTGAACAAAATAGAAAACATGCTTTCGTAAAACACACTGGAAAAAAGTTCACTTATTTCAGCAGGATAAATATTAGATCTTATTTGTATTTTAGATGGAACTAGATGTAAAAATAGGCCATTCTCTTTTGGACGTTTTGAGGACAGCAGTTACAATCTTAAATATATGACACTGTTCTCAGTTCTACAAAGTTAAACTTTAGTCCAACAAAACAACAACTCTTACATAAGTTTCAATACTTCCCATTTAAAATGAAAGAAAAGATTTTGTTCAGAATCACATTAATAACTCTAGCAGGTATGTTGCCATGCTTTTCTGCCTTCTGATGTTTGTCTTTGAGAAATTCCTTTCTCACGCTTTTCCTGTAAACAATATAGATGTTTACATTCTTTCATGGGGGTGGAGTTCTCTTGATGGACACCTGTCTTGACCAATGTGATTGGAGAGGTGTTGACCTTGCTTACCAATCACATTGGTCTGTTTGCTATACTATATAATGGAGTCAGTGATGTAATAAAGTTAGTCCTCTTGGTCGAACTCAGGTTAGAGTCCGTGTAGTCAATCTAGTGTGTCGCTGCGACACAGGTATTCCATGACTTTTGCATTTCAGGCTAAAATACTATTCGAGTAATCACAGGACTTGCTCAGAGTGATTAGCACAATATGAAACTCTTTCTTTGAAGAACAAAGAATATTCTGCATGTACCTTTCATATCCCTACAGCACCGTATTTTCTACAGGGCTACATTATCACACTATATACAACTAACCATACACAGTATGGTAGCACAGGAATGGTCAGAGAGCCAAGGAAGAAACTAATTCAAAGAAATTCTAGACTAGAGTCAAAGAGCTAGAAAGGTGTATCTGTGCAGAGTCCTGCCCTGCCACTTCCCAGGAAGGGGATGGGATGAGCCTTAGTGACACCGTCATTGCCTTTGGGAGAGGAACCTTTCCAGGCATGTGGAAGAAAAGTTACACACTTTGTTTTTCAGAATGGAATAAGCCATCAGCTCACACTGAGCTTAAGTGTGAGCCCAGTCTGAGCTTTTTAAATATTTCTAAGGGATGTGTTCAGGTGGCTGTGTGCTCCAGCACAAAGGCACTGCATTGGGAGGACTCAGCTGGTGCCACTGACCAACGTGTGCTTTCTAGACTACAGTAAAAACAGCCAAAATAGCCGTGGGGAAAAAGGAAGTAACCCCTTGCATTTCCTACTATATCTTTCCCACTTTAAGATCCCAGGTTCCAGATAATATCAAGTGCAGAAAGCGGAGTGAAATTCAAATTGAATCTTTGTTATACCTATAGACATGACAGAAGTCAGCAGGACTATTCCAAAAAGGAATAAAGGTCTCTCTGTTCCAGTACAAGCATTTTATAAATGTGGTTGAGAGATCATTATGTATTATAGCATCTCAAAGGTAATAATAGCAATAAGAAATAATTTACAACTAGTGTCCCGTTTATGGCCTCAGAATAGTATGACTTAAATGCTGCACGGACCTTGGAGTGGCCCTCAAAAAGTGAAAACTTTTATTCTTTATGAACCTTACAGGATGGCTATTTTATCTGAAGCAGCAAGCTAGTTAAAATAAGGGAGCGGAACGTTTTCCCTTGGTGTCTCTCTTGCTATATGACTGATGTGCCCTTTGGATTTCTATTGTATGAAAATCCACTGGGAAGTTTAGGGTGGTTTTATTGCAGAAACCTATCAGATCTTATTGGCCTTCTGGGCTGATGAGTAGTGGGTTGTTTCTCGCAGCTGTCCTGTCTTCTGTCTCATTGTACTCCTCCTTGAGCTGCTCCAGTGAGGTTTATGACACTAAATCTTCTTTCACAGGAAGATGTAGGTTGGTTTCTATAGCCTGATGTCTGTGTCACAAAGAATTACATAAGATGTCCTTAAAAGTGACAGAACTGGTTGCACTGGATCTCTCTTTTCAGTTCATAAACTTTATTGATTTTTTTCCAATACAAAGATGCCAATAAATTTTGAGTCAAAAGCGTCTGGATATTACAAGCCCTCCATGGAAAAAAAATGTACAGATTTTTGGATCTCTTCCAGCCACTTTCTTATGCTAGACTGGTGGAAAGCAAGCTTAAAACTGGTGATGCCTGCCAGGATCAATGCAGGATTTGTCCAAAGCTCAGTAAGGAAAGTGTGAAACCTGCAGGTTGAAGTGCTGTGTGCCTGTCCCATCCTTGGCTTCAGGGTGGCACTTTGGCAGCAAATACAACCCAGAGAAAGCTTCACCCTTCCACTTGCTAGCCAGGCAAGAGTTTAATATTTTACACCACTTTGATACAGTGTGGGACTGAAATTATTCCACAGTTGCTTGCTCTTAGAGACAAAGGAACAGGGCAAAGCCAAGGTCATCAACAGCTAGAGAGGAACTTGTGTGTGATACCTTACAGTAACCCACCCCAATCTAAATTTCAGTAAGCTTCAGAGCAGTAAACTTTTTTCCTAACCCATATATTCTGCCAAAAAAAAAAAAGAATTAATTCCTCATTCCTCTGAATTCAAGGGATAGGACATGTGGGGGATAGAATTTCACAAAACTCAATGTCTAAAGCTCCTTGCTCTATAGTCCAAAACTTAATCAGAAGTGTAACTCCTACCATGAGAAGTTTGAATGCAAATGGTCTGTTCTGGTCATGTGCATTATTAGCTACATGAAAATCTTTAAAATAAATCATTTGCTTAAAAAATAAAAGATGTATCGCACTCCAAGAATGCAGCTTAAGCTTGGCACAGCTTTTAGTGGCAAAAGAAAAAACAGGAGATATGGGAACACAAAATATTTAATATATATTTTGTTATATATATATTAATAAATATTTAGTGGAGATTTTCTGTTTTCTTGTTCTGAAATAGCGTCTTGAGACAACATTTAGCCACAGTAATTTTAGAAAAAGATCTAAGCAAAAAATACTTCATTTCAGATCAGGCCAATTTTTCTTCTTATTATTAAGCTTTCAAACACCAGTACAAATTACAGACTTTTCCCTCATATCTCCTGTTATTATGATCTGCTTTTATGCAAATGCATTGCTGTGTTGTATGTTCATTCACCATTCATCTCTCACAGCCTTGCCTTCTAACAAGCCCTTGCTCAATTTGTAAAGAGAACATAAACAATTAGCACAAGCAGTAAAGTTCAGTAACACCTGAAATGTCTTCCAGCACCCCATATTAATTTAAAAGTAATAACAACGAGAATGCCAACACATCTTAAAAAGAAGTTATTGCTGCTTGCTACATGCAGCAGCCTATGATTCATTGGGTGACACAAAGAAAATCTTCTGCTGAAACACTAAGCAGGTTATAAAACACATCTGTGTGTTACTTTCACAGTGGCTTTCACCTGTCATTATAAAACCATCCAATTAGGACAACAAAAAGGAGGGCTATATTTTTTAAGTGCTGTTTCTTCCCAAGTTAGCTGCTTCATTTTGACATAGAATACTTTTGCTTTATAATTTTTCTGAAGTGTTACATTTGATTTTTATGTCAAAGACTTGCACAACATATTTTATTTTTGTTTTAAAAGGGAGCTGTGGGAAATCTGCCCTGATTTACTTGGAACATGTATGCTTGCGCTCCCATAATACAGAATTTTCAAGCAAAGGCAGCATTTCAATCTCTATCAGCTACACCAGAAAATCACAAACAGAGCACAGTGGGTTCATTCCTCCTGCAATTCCAAGCAGTTTGAATTCAGGCTTTTTATGGGCTTCTGTTAGACCAGTCATTATTTTAATCAATTTTATAAAGTACCACAAGAAAGGAAATCTTGGTCTATCCTTTAAGGCAAACATCTGCTTTCATAGCCAAGTGCCTTTTAATCGAGCATTTACATCAGGCAGAATCTTGCTTTGGAATGACAGAAAGAGCAACAGTTCTCCAAATCTGCATCCAGCATTTGGTTTGAATTATAAATGCATTTTCTCACTAAGCAGATCAAGGCTTTTTTCATTCCAGTGATGAACAGAGCACCACACAACTAACCACACTTTCTCATTGAGGAGTTGTTTTGTGCATTTCTGAGATGCTGATATGTTTAGGTATAATATTTGTTCTTTTGTTCAAAATTAAATAAAAAATAAAAACATTTTAGACCTTCTCATGTTTTCCTATCTCATGTTTTTGCCAATTCTGTGAGGTTTTTCTTTTATAGCTTCAGGACTAGCTATGAATAAATCAAGACCTCTCCAAGACTTCTTGGAGATAGTCCCCTACTATAAAGTATTTCTTGGAGCCCTGAAAAAAACATGTCCATATTTAAAATACATAGCATGTCTAATGAGGTAAGGTGGGGTTTTGTTGTAGCCACGTATTTTTGCCAGGATCCAGGATCCTGCTCCTCACATTGTAACAGTGGAGTTTTTTCCAGCGCTCTCATCACTTCCTCTCCTTATCTCAAGTCTCTACTTAATTATCAGAAAGTAGAGAATAAAATGAAAAAAGATGAGAAAATAAGGTCCAGAATGAGGAGCACACATTCTTTTCACATGAGAACAGTAATAGAGTCTATTTAAGCTAAAGTACACCATAGCAACAAAATATGCAAGAACCAAATAACTCTAAAATGGCACAGCACATCCTTGTACAGATCCCTGGACTCGATGTATAAACATGCAAAACATTTTTTTGCTGTTTTCTCTGCTTACGTTTTGTTCTGCTCTTTCAGGTTTATAACTGCCCTAAGCACGTGGTACGTGGTATGAGGCTGCCTTCTCCAGGAGAACACAGCTTAATTAGCTCCCCTACATGGTATTTATCCTGCTTATTTCTCTGCCAGCGAGAAAGTCAATCATCCGACAGAAACGTCCCAAATGTGTTTCGGTTTAAATTCTGATTTGCCTCTTTCTTGGGCACAGTTCAGAGTCTTTCACTTGCACAAAGGTCTTCTGCTGCCAATCTTATTCACAGCATGAGAAGTGCTAAACTGGAGATTTATTGACTTCTCTGTGATGAAGAATAACATGTACACATTCCTTTGTTCTCTTTTTCTTTCTTTATTCCTCATTACTGCTGTTGGGTCTACTGATTTTCCTGCAAGAGTGTTTATGCTTCGAAGTTAGAATTTGTTTTGGCCAGCTGGTCCACAAGAGCTTTTTTAGGTAACACAGCAATGCTCTAATCCTCAGGAAGTTATGACAAGCTATATTATAAAGGATTTATGTACCTGACTGATAACAAATTAATTAAAATCAAACTAGTGGCAATATTCTTTGTGCCTTCACATAATGTCTGGCAGTCTATGAATAAAAGAAAAAAATTCTTAGAGAATAAAAGTTAAGTGTCAATATTGAATCCTCTGGTATTCAGGAACAGAAGGATGAATTCTTCACTAATATCAGTGGATTTCTTTCAGGGAATGAATTTGAAGTGTTTCTGGACAAAAATGTTGCTCTCCTGTCAGGGTTCTACATAGATAAAATGGTAGAAGCTATCCTTTTTCCTTGCTCTAAAACTCTTTGAGCTATTAAAAAAAATACATTAGCTTTCTGTATCATTTTTGTTACTATTTCAAAACTAAAACTACCTAAGAATTTTTTAATGTCACAGAAGAAGCCTTATGGAAATCGGTATGTTACAGTCCAATGCCTCACCTAAGAAGGTTCAGAATAAAGTACACATAAAAGGTTTGAGGCAGTGGAATAATTTCAAAACACTTTTCAGAGTCAAAAGCAGTTTAAAATGTTTATAGCACATTTAGATTTTTGCTGTGAGTGCTCCAATTTGGATATCAGTCAAGCTGAATGCTCACAGCCCAGTGTAGGGCAAACTTAACTTATTTGCAAATATAACCATCAAAAAGGAAAATAACAAGATGTGTCAGGAAGGCCAACTGGGGGAGAATAACACCTCCAAAATAAAAACAGCTTTGGTTGTATAAAAAGCAGCAGAATTCCTACAGTCAGCTATGGATATAGAGCTGAGACAAGAAAAATAAAAGCGTGAGTCTCTTGCCATGAAAATAAACAGAAAGAAATGAAGCAATAAAATGTCAGCAATAGCTGGATATTTAACTCCAGTCAGTAATGTTCTTTTCCCAGAGTGATTTCTCATGAGCACATCTGCATACACATTTTTTCTTCATCAACATGGCTTTGTCAAAACTTTTTGAAGGGGGCTACTATTTTTTTGCAGACTGCTAAGGAGAAAGGAGGTGTCTGTCACACCAACTCCAAGCCCACTTTCTCCTGCAGTCAGCAAGGGCCCACGTCCAGCACTGGAATAAGAGTATATCCCAAGCTAGGCAGGAAGAAGAGGGCAAACCAAGCTGCTGCATCCAAGACTTTAATACATTCACCATCTCTGCCCATTTCCCACCCCTACACCCATCAGAAGTGCCCTGTTCTTCCATACCCTGACACTCTTAGCTACTGTCAGTTCTGCTTTCCAAGCACACCACCTCACCCTCCTACAGCTCCACAGAGCCAATTTTATTGAACCTCCATGGTAAATGGCCACCCAGCCCACTTTTCTGGTAGGTCTGCACAGCCAAAAATGCTCCTGTCCATTGGAACAGTTACTAATGTGCCTCACCAGCCATTAATTTGTGTTTAAACCTTTAGGCCAACAACTAAGTGGTTTAATACATAGATTTACTTGCTTGGCTGTAATTTAGCAAAAACGCAGTCTCACTTGTGGCCAGCAGCAACACTTAAGCTATGCTGGTCTGATCCCCACAACAGTATCTGGGCAAATATAATCTCTTTTTCAGTTTTTTTTTGTTGTTGTTGTTGGGTTTTTTGTTTTGTTTGGGGTTTTTTCTTAGTTTTGGTTTGTTTGGGGTTTTTTGGTGTGTGGTTTTTTGTTGTTTTTGTTTGTTTGTTGTTTTGTTGTGTTTTTGTTTGTTTGTAGGGCTTTTTGGGTTTTGTAGGCAATATGCAACTCCTAAGCAATACTATAAAGTCAAAACCTCAAATGATAAAAGACACAATCTACTTTATAAAGGCAGTTGCAAAAGAATTAGACAACTTTAACTAACTGCAGAAGTGGAAGATGGCACTGGTTACATTTTCACTCATGCTGACTTCAGCATGAAGATAACAATTCACCTCCAGCCTGACCACAAGCACGTAGAGCTCCAGCTCTTTTCCCTGAGGAAAGCTTGTTACATCAGCAACAACCTCTCACAAAGCAAAAAAAAAGGAAGACACATTTAGGAAAACATTTTAGAATATGAGTACAAAAGAGTTAAAAAAACAGCAAGAAAAAGGAAGGCTTCAGAAAGGGTGTTTTCCTTCTGGCAGTATCTCCTCAACAGCCAAATCTGTTCTACTACAAGGCCTGGGCACAGAGCTCACACAGCACCTACACCCCAGATGATGGAGTCCTATTTTTGGGACTCACATCAGACTTTCTGCTGGTACCAGGGTGAATCTCACTCCCACCAGGAGCTGCACACTCACCATCTGCACACCAGACGTGCTTCACCTTTGCACTGCACCAACACAACCTCCCCAGGCTTCTCTGGAAAACAATGGAAACACCACACGTCAGCGTGGGGTTTATTTCTGTATTCTGCAACCCATTTCTGCAACCCTGTTTGGTTACCTGAGAAAGAGTCCCTGGGTAAAATTTGGCTGATTACATTGTCAGGTTGATTGTCACTTTCATGGGGTATGTGCATATGTGGGATGCACCAAAAAAAAAAAAAAAAACCACTTGACAATTTTAGTTCCTTTTTAGTATTATTATGGAAAAAAAAAAAGAAAACTGGGAGAAATTACACATTTAAGAAGTTTATTGGGATCTGTATTATATTTTTGAGGTTAACTTAGCCAAAGGAAAAAAAAAAGAGAATAGGCCTTCATGCAGAAAAGAAGGGTATTTTTAGAAAAGCAATCTGTATTGGAAGGTTAATAACAGTAACTTTACAAACCCTGCAAGATTGTAATAAGTACTGAACTTATTTTCAAATAACAGCAGTGCTCATTGCTTTCATTTATCATTGCCTTGCACAAAATATTGAAGCATAACAGCCTTATTTAGTAAATTTCCAGTGTTAAAATCTCTAAATGACTGATTATTTGGGCACTGGAGATATGTGCAATTTTACTTGTGGCCCATATTATTTAGATTCAAAGAACTTGCTAAACAAAAAACAAGTAGCTGGCTGAGAGATGAAAACCTTGTTGTTAACCACATGTAATACAGATTTTCTGTGACCACTCTCTTCTCTCTCATGTAAACAAAGAAGCAGTCACATCCAATAGAGCTAATTCTGAAAATATGGTGGCGAGGCATATAAAAAAGAGGAAGAAAAGAAATAACATCACTTAATGACCACAGACCTGATAAAAGAGAGTGTTATCAGGGTTCTCATAATACTGCAGAGTTTGCTGAGAAGCATCCTTTCTGAAAGGTTTCTAAGTCAGGATAAATGTGGGCACCAGAGAACAGGTTTTTGTCTGCAATCTAAACACATTTTCCCTTATTTTGATCTCCCAGCATTTCTTACAAATGTTGTTTCACTCTCTTTGTTGTGGTTCTAACTACAATGGGGATTTGCTGAGCAAAGTTATGACATATAACCCCTTTTCCTCCCGTTGTGTAAGACTGCTACCACTGCATCTGAAATCTCAGAAAGGATGCTGACAGCAATACATGCTTCTGTGATAAGTAATATTGATAAAATATGGCTTTGGGTGAAGAAGGAGTGTTGTTTCCAAGCACTTCAGGATCAGTTTTCCCAGCATAGGTGCAGAATGTTTCAACCAAGGACAGAAGAGCACACAGTAAAACCAGACATCTCTGGGGAACAGGTCTCTGATGACTCTGTAACAGTGGGGAAGAACAATCTGTCTTGTTCACTTGTCCCAGGCATGGCATATTTGCTCCTAAAATGCTCTTCTGGCTGGCAATTAGCCAAAGGTTTCTGATGCAAGGCCCTCCAAGGTCAGTTATTTTTTTCTCTCATTAAAAAATAATGTCAGAAGCACTGTAGCATGGTGGCTCGACAGCCTGATGTATCCTGCTTAGAGCTCTGGCCTTCTGCTCTCAAGCACCAGTTGGGGATCAAAACACACAGAAAAACCTCAATGAATTTCCAGGTCTGCTGCACTGGAACAGAGAAAGGTCTTTGGGTTTTGATATTATGAAGAAATTTTGCTTTTGGGAAGGTAAACAGACCATATGTTTAGAGAGATGACTGACTTCTGCAGGGATTTGAAAGAGCACAGATCTATTTTGTTGATTATTTCTATAATGAGGATAGAGTGAATAAACACATTACCAAAAATCCAATGTACTGCAAGAGTGCTCCAAATGAGAGTATAACTCTATGGTGTGCAGCATTTATTGCTTGACATGATGTATTAATGGACAAGCTACCTGAAAAGAATCTTATTTTTTAAAATATGTTAACGTTTAACCATTATTTCCTCCTACTCTGTAATACAATTTTTC